>JABMIG010000030.1:0-22012 GCA_013187285.1 Cyclotella cryptica
GTCAAAGCTTTCAGGAGATCCCCTCTGTTGATTGACATGAAGAATAAATGAGGGATTGAATGGGGATAAAACTGTGGCATGCAGGTGATGACTCACTTCTTTAGATCTTCTTCATTGATAAGAAGCCAGCTTTGAATAAGGGATTTTTTACTTTCCCTAGGCTTGGCTTGGGAGTTGGTTTCAACAATCTCGCGGCAAAATGTATTTATTTCAACCTTGTACAGGTGAGAAACTTTGAGAATTTCAAAGTAATGGTTGAAGAGAATGGTCCAGCATTCATCCATAGCCTCGTTTTGTGCTTGAGACAGATTAAGAACGTTACAAAGCCTTGCCATTTTAGTTTTCAAAGCCGTCCTTGTCGTTGACAAATGTGTCTTTTTGTGTTCAATACTTTTTTTCATACTGGAGAGCAGTTGTTCAAACAGTCTCGTAGGGGACTTCTTTTCCCCGGCGAAATCAATGGCGTCAATTTTTTTTCTGTCTTTCTTAGTTAGTTTGGCATCGTTCAATCCATTTGTGAGGGCGCTACCCAAAATGTTATCTGTACGAGCGTTGTGAGGTAGCAGGTGTTTCCAAGGTTTGGTATCCCGGGCGGCATGATGGCAGTGGATGAAACCGTGGATGGTGAGGGAAGAGTTGAGACCCTAGGCTGGACTGCTGGAGGGATGGCAGAAGGTGAACTTCCTGGTTCAATAGATGAACTCTCCACCTTGACATACCACAGTTCCAAAATGTTATATCCCCTTGCAATTGGGACATTGGAACATTTGACTTGACTAGTTGAGTCCTTTTTGGGGGATTCAGCATTCCGTCATAGATGACATGATTCCCATGTGGATTTTTGGCGTCCACACTAATTCCTCTATAGTGAGATCCATTATACAGAATCACACTTGCAGGTATATCGAATGGCTGGGGGAATGACCACTTGTTTGGGAATGTCATCAAGGGTATGAAAGATTAGTACTCCTGTGTGACAATGGATTGTCATCACCCAAGGACAAGGAGAAATGGAATGTTTAACACATGGTCTGAAATCATTTCTTTTCCGCTCAATCTCTTCACTTATTACAGGCAGGTGAGGAGAGAAGCAAGGAGATGACATCTGTAGAGGAAAAGGTGAGCAACATACACTGTCATTGATTAAGCATAAAGTTCTAGTATGTTAACTCCATCCCTTTTGGAATGACTCCAATATTTAAGGTGTTGAACAATAAAACCGACGTTGTCGGTGGAAAAAAAGAAGAGGTAAGATATGAATTGGAGAGCATCACCAAAAAGACCAATAGATTCACAAACCACATCCTAATATCATCAAAATGTCCTTCCTTTGATACAGGTAAGTTTTTTGGTACATGAAGTGAATGAGTTCTGTCAGACATTTTTATCTATCCCTGTTATTCATAAAATACAGGTAATTGGGAAGGAATATATGGGGAAGGACTGGAGAACTATCACATTTAGACGGGATCATTCTATTCAATTGAAAAAGAACTATTGTGTATTCATTTGCCAGAAAACAAACCTTCCAGGAGAATGCCAACATGCAGTTTGTCATGAATGCCATGAGGAACATTCAAAAGCCCAGAAGAGATCAAGAGGTGGCGTTCCAAGTGAAAGGGAGTTGATGATGTCTTGTCATCATGAGCTACGCAATCTACAGCTATGCACTGACATTTGGTGGTGTACCAAAGATAATATTGAGCATCAACATTGGTTTGATCGTGTCAAGGGTTGTGCTTTCTGTGAGAGGATGTCCATTGCAGGGGATATGTGAGAGTGATGAGAAAAAGGAGTATGTTTTGCTTTAATGATTGGATGAGTGTGTTTTTGAGTTTGTTTTGGGGCAAAAATCTAGTCCAATAAAAATTAATTTCTCTAAAAGAATGATTTTAGTTGGAACAGAGGAGGTACATTATTCAAAATGCAATTTCTCATCAAAAGTCGATTTTGTATGAACAGAGGGAAAAGGATTCTCAACAGCGCTACTTTGATTTTCATGAACTAATGAGAAAAATGCCCCAGTTTAACTCCTACATACGATTTGTTAGCAAGAGATAATTTGTCACTAACAGTCTTGCTAACAGCACTCAACGGTCGCGCTCCTTGGGAGGAGTAGCTGATTCTTTCTCATTTTTACTAACGTGTTAGGAAGAATTTATCTCTCGATTGATAACTAACAAATTTACTAACACGAGGTACTAAAACAAGATTCTTTTATCTAAATAATAGAGACACCTAGGTAATTTTTTTCAGCAGGGTAACATTTATGAAGTTCCCCACCCTAGTAGTCTGGCCCTCAACGCACCTAATAAAATGGGCGGGAAATACCCATGACATTCTTGTCTTTATTGCAAGTGCTTATATAAACACAACATAGCTAGACCTTTTCAATTAAATTGTTACATTTTGGATCCACCCATCGATCAAACACACTGAAGCCCACAGACCGTCTTTTGCTCGCTGTGGCTGAGAATGAGAATGAGAATGAGAAGGAGTAGGAGTAGGAGTAGGAGTAGGAGAATGAGAAGGAGTAGGAGAATGAGAATGAGAAGGAGAAGGAGGGGAAGGAGGGGAAGGAGGGGAAGGAGAAGGAGGAGAAGGAGGAGAAGGAGGAGAAGGAGGAGAGGGAGGAGAGGGAGGAGAGGGAGGAGAAGGAGGAGGGGGAGGAGAAGGAGGAGGGGGAGGAGGGGGAGGAGAAGGAGGAGAAGGAGGAGAAGGAGGAGAAGGAGGAGAAGGAGGAGAAGGAGGAGAAGGAGGAGAAGGAGGAGAAGGAGGAGAAGGAGGAGAAGGAGGAGAAGGAGGAGAAGGAGGAGAAGGAGGAGAAGGAGGAGAAGGAGGAGGAGGAGGAGGAGGAGGAGGAGGAGGAGGAGGAGGAGGAGGAGAAGGAGGAGGAGGAGGAGGAGGAGGAGGAGGAGGAGGAGGAGAAGGAGGAGGAGGAGGAGGAGGAGGAGAAGGAGGAGAAGGAGGAGGAGGAGGAGGAGGAGGAGGAGGAGGAGAAGGAGGAGAAGGAGGAGAAGGAGGAGAAGGAGGAGAAGGAGGAGAAGGAGGAGAAGGAGGAGAAGGAGGAGAAGAAGGAGGAGAAGGAGGAGAAGGAGGAGAAGGAGGAGAAGCAGGAGAAGGATGAGGACAAGAAGTAGAATGAGGACAAGAAGAAGAAGGAAAAGAAGAAGAACAACAAGAAGAAGAAGACGAAGAAGGAGAAGGAGAAGGAGAAGGAGAAGGAGAAGGAGAAAGAGAAGGAGCAGGAGCAGGCAAAGAAGAATGAGAAGGAGAAGGAGAAAGAGAAGGAGCAGGAGCAGGCAAAGAAGAATGAAAACGAGAATGAGAATGAGAAGGAGAAGGAGAAGGTGTTTGAGAAGGAGAAGGAAGAGGAGGAGAAGGAGAAGGAGAAGGAGGAGAAGGAGGAGAAGGAGGAGGAGGAGGAGGAGGATAAAGGGGGCTCACTTTCCAATACAACTGAGATTTTGAAAAATCTTGATTTTTCAATAAAGGATTGAAAGAGATCGATTATCATGTAGTTTGAGTAAAGTAACTAAGCATTTGGCTGATCAAATCAACAGATAAGGGATAATTTAATGGGTTGCCTTCAATCATAGTACCTCTAAAACAACGTGAATTGTTTCTTTGAGAGATTCTAAGTGTTGGTAGAATAATTCACATAAAAGTAGAGCAATTTTTGAGGGATGCACAAGACTGGGGACTTGTAATGCAACAATAAGCATTCAACTCATAACAAAGTGACTTCTCCCGCCAACATTTTACTTTCACAGGTCACTTAATTCCTGTTTTAATTGTTATGTCTCCTTCTTTGGTTTATTGAGTGATCTGTTTCTCTAGGGCACAACTTTGTGGAAACTAAGATTTCTACAGGATTTGTGGCCATCAATTCACCAATCAAATTTAAAAAGCATTACACTCTTAAATAATATTTAACAGTTGATTTTTGGTGCCACACTTGATTTCTCTGTGAGAGCAATGGGTCACCTTTATTTCCCCGCAGCATGTTTGTAGCTGCATTGGGTCAAAAGGTGAGTTCGCTTTTATATGTTGGTGTAAAAAATAGGCAAACATCATGGATTCACCTTGTTTTTGACCCACAATTACATGCCCCCGTGAGAGACATGAGTTGGAAGGGACAAAAATGGCATAGCTTTTCATCATGGTGCATCCAAAATTGGAGATTTCTATACTCCATGGATTCAGGTGAAAATGTGTAGCTTTTGTTGAAATGGAGTTGTTTCTTGGTGATAAAAGGAACTTTGCCTCTTGCCTTGGTGGGGCCTAGGGGAGATGTTTCATCAGATCCATCAAATCCATGGTGTTTGGTTCGTTTTTTGTGACATGTTTGGAAAAATTGCTCTCACCATTGTTGTCCACATTTTTGTACTGTACCATTATTGGTTAGCAGCACAACAAGATAATTTATAAACAATGGGAAATGCAGTATTTCCTAGTGTTGCCCCCATGTGACTGAACCACAAGAATCACTAAGAACTTTGTGATGGGAACAGCATTTGAGAATGAAATGTTGAAATTTTGGGTGATCAATGATTTGATTTTTTTGTGATGAGGAAAACAGGGCTGAGTTATGTGGGTCAAAATGGGCAATCACAAAGTTGGAACAAAGCAAAAAATGTGTCATACACACATATTTTTTACTTAAAATAGTCCGTATCAATGTACCCCCTATTGGCAGTGACAGATGCCCATTGAGATACCCTAATGCCTGATGCGGTATAATGGTGGCCGCATTGGGAGGACAATTAGTTGATTTATAAGAGATAATAGTCTCATTGGATGGGTCAAACATTGATATAATAGAGTTAACAGAGAAGGCTGTGGCAAGAGCCATTGTGGGCACCTCAAGGTCAACACCACAGTCACTTTTGTTGTTGGGAACATTGAGAGGTAGCACTTATTCTTTTATCATTATTGTTTCAGTAGCACTGGTAAAAGACCGGACCAAGCAAAGCATTGCTCTTGATGGCCGTGGTGAGAGTTGGGTCAGGAGTGATCTATACAGCATTAGTACAAGTACAGGCAGTGTTTTTGTCTTCAACAGCACCTGTGGGAAAGTCAAGAACACTATGGCAGCAGCTCATGGGATCTCCTAGAGAGCACTGCAAACAAATTGTTAGTAAGGCAAACAATTTTGTTAGTTAAACTATGCATTTCTTTTTTCTCACTGAATTGCCAACACTAGGTTCAATGGTGTCCTGATTGGGTGGAGTCTAGTTTCTTTCTGATTTCTAACCAACAGTTAGTAAGCTCCTACAAATACATGAAAACTTATAATTTTACAAACAAGTGTGCCTTAATTGTAATTGTTCTCCTCGTTGATACTTTTTAGATCTAATAGATATCAATATTGATGGAATAAACGCAGACGTGTGTTATGATACTCAACTGTATTTCACTTTTTTGTACTATTGTACAGAATTTCATTGCATGGTTGAACTAATAATGTTCATATACATTTACATGTATAACATTTCATACTCCTACCATCATCAAAGATGCATATGCATCCTAATGGTAGCAGTCAGCCACATAGCTGCCATGTGGTATGTTCCCTCTCGAAATTGTATATTACATGCAGTTATTATTACATACACCACACACAGTGTAGTCTGAACAACATCATGGGGTGGATGTACCTTTAGTTTCTGAGATAAGTGTTCAGTAAGCATCCAGTTCAATATTATTTGTGGGAACATTGCATTGTGCAGATAGAGGAAAACATTTCAATTACAAATCTACTCCTACTACAATTAGTGGAGAGGTTAGGCCAGTATTTGTTAGGAATTGTGTTAGTAATGAAATAGGAGTGCTAAATGCTGAATTTTGTTTATAAACCTGTTAGCAAAAACAGACCCTGTTTGTTAAAAATGTAAGTAAATTAGAAAAACCATTGAATTTAGTTGCAGTCTTCTATTACTAACAGCTTAAAAAACAGGAGCAATCTTGAGCTAATCTAGAGACATTATGAGTACTACATCCATGCCTTAGTGAGAGATTATTTTTTCGCTTTCATTCTAACTAACAACTTGGTTGTAGCAAGGACAACTAGAACACAGCCAGTATTACCCACTCTTCATCAGCAGGGTGTAGAGGGGTGATGGAGGGGTTGGTAACATCAATGGGGTTTGCCCTTATATGGTGTCTGGGTGAGGATCTTTCTTCAGGTGACTACAACATGTCATGAAGAATAAGATAGAAGCACAATAGAAACCATTTTGATGGTGGATATTTGATTTGAGTCACAATCATGTCATTTCCACATGTAGCTTTGATGCTGTGTATGTCTAGTTGACTAAATGGATGGGGTGGTGATTAAGATATACTCGATCTTGATGAAACAGGAGGTTGTCTTAGAATTCTGATGTCCATGAATCTTCTTCTGATGCTTTAAAACTACATGGTCTGATCACTCATTATGCATGAATTGCTTCAGGCAGTCCATCTCCTCACTGCCATCTGTTTGTTTTTCTGGGGGAGACTCCAAACTTCAATACTAACTTAGTGATGCCATATCCTCTGGGATAGGACACATCCAAAGCTAGGTTCACATAATGGATGCTGGAATGGACATTGACATAACACTCTTTCCTTTTATAGTGAACCTTGCTCTACCATATTTGACTGATATGATGTGCATTGTAAAAACAAGAGAACACTTTTCCCAAAAGCCAATAGAGGAAAACTTGAAAACCTTTAAAGCCACAAGTCACTCTACTTTGTCTTCACTATCACTGGGGGTGGATGACAAAACAAGTGAATACCATTTGAGTTATTACAATGGAACAACATTCCAAATGTTGATGTTTTTAATTAAACCTGGATGAACTCAATATATGAGCATGCCATTTATATGGGCTTGCTTGATGGAGTAGTGACCTTTTTTCAGGACTGTTTGACCTGGAGCACAATATGCTAGTGTCATTTTCCTGTTTACATGGCAAAGGTCATTGGGATATTGTTCACAGTGCTGAGCTATCATCTGCAAATCTGTAAGACCACTAAAGAATATTATTTTTCTTGTGATGACAACTTTCAATAGACTTTACTTTATGTAAGATCTTATTCAGACAGTCATATTTTACAAAGACATGTCATACTAGTCACACGCACGACAAGATACCCTCCCGAGTTGAAGTTGCATAGGTTTTCAAAAGCATTAAAATCCGTAGGGGAAGAGTCATAATGACAGTCACCAAGCAACCATGATCAGAGATCGCATTCAGAAAAGAAGCGTACAAGGAGCGATGTCATCATGTGAAAAAAAGGGAATTAAGAGAGGTGGTATGACAGGTGAGCGCGTGTACTATTTTGAGCATGGTGAGAATCACGTAGCAAGAAAACCACTTACTCAAAAATTTAGGGAGGAAATCGTGGTTCTTGTAAATAAGGGATGTGAGACTTGTTGAGGTCCAAAATTTATGAGCACTTCTGATGACCATACGAAGTACAGCACAAGAGAAAAAATAATTATTGATACAATACCTGCCCCTGATCGTACACATTTAAAAATGAGAATAGTGAAACGGGCCCTTCGTGACTCTCGTGAATAAATTAAGTCATTTTTTATTAAAGAAAGATTGAAAAAGACCGGAACGTTCCCTTTAAAATATCTAAATTACAGTAGACGTAACTGTATGTCATCAAAAATTTACATGTTGGTTCAAGTTGTCATGACAAGAAAAAAATCTTCTTGCGTCGTCTTACATACACAATACCACGGCTGTCATCTTCACTCGTGTTCTTACAATTTTTGGTAGCTTGTCATCAAAGGGGGAGTCCCTTTGTCACATCATGGAGAACCACTCGTTACACTCATGGTTCAACGAGATTAGACAAAGACTCCAACTTGATGACAAGCTACCAAAAATAGTAAGAAAACTCGTGCAGGTGACAACCGTGGTATTATTCATAGTAATCAGTGGGACATTTAAGAATATGTCACAGTTCAATGCAAGGGATCCTCTCATGTTGCCTAGTGCAATGAGAACTGTTACTTGCACAGCATGCATTGCAGTTGAGAGAAAGTGATGTAAAATGTCCGTAGTTGTGCAAGATTATGTGAGAGATTGATAAGTAGCAAACCTGGTAGAACATTGCTCGCTGTTTGGTGTGTGTATTGATTATTGATATCTTTGATGTCAAAAACTGTGCAGGAGCCATTGAAATTTCCCTCCTATAAATTAACTGTCTTAGTTGTGTACACAGTATATTAGGCAAGGGTACCACACTATTCATGGTCAAATCAAATATGTGTCTTATGTGGCACAATGTCTTGTTGTCAATACATATAAATTCAACAAGATTTGAGGCAGTGTCAATGCATGTGAGTGCATTGAATTCAACCTTTCTGTTGTTGACCTTGACAGTTCACTGACTGATCAGGTCAGTTGCAACTTCCTCCCAAGGAGTCATTTTTATTACTCATTTGGGTAGTAAACTATAACCTTTTGGGGATATCGTTTTGGCAATACTCACCTGTTTGGTATGGTAATAACATTGTCAAAGCATCTCACATGGATGGTTCTGTTGTCCTGGGTGCCACATAGCCTGACGGAACCAACACACATTGCCTTGTAGTTGGAGCATTTGCTGTGGAATTGCAATACATCAGTATCAGAGTTGTCACCAGGATGAACATAGCAGATAACATCTCCTAAATCCTCATGTAGCACCTTATAAACATAGTGCTCTGGATACTTTGCTTGTAGACCCAGGCATTGTTCATCTTGCTGTTTTTATTCAAATATGCAAGCAGGTACATAAATGGATTTCAGCAGGATCTGGTAGCTTTGGGGGATTGAGGAAACATTCAAGAGTCCTGTTGATGTCTACATCAAGGATGCTGGAAATGATAAACAAGGAATGATTACTCTTCATCTTGACCATAGATACAGCACTGGGCTCTACTATTTTCTTCCCTTCTGATCTGTTGAGGTGACATCTACATAGAGTCTTGAAAGGTTACCCACCAGCTTGTTCTCGGGATCACTAATATAACAGAGACAGGACACACAGACAGGACACACATGATTTTGATCATTATGTCATTGCAAGACTAGGTGCATGTTAGGCCCATCAAAGGTGAGATTTTTGTGACCGGTGAACACATGTATGTTTGCACTGAGTTGCATTTGTCAGAACTCTCCAAGAGTGAGAGTTGTCAACATTTTTTCTCTGTCAAGTATAATTTTGTTGAGCTCTCTTAACAATTTTGCTGTAATAGACAATGGGCTGACCCTCTTGCATCAAGAACCCATGTGGTGGTTGGATGAGTCAGTGTAGAGATCAAACCATTTATTATGGTCATAGAAGGTAGAGAGTGTACAAGTCAAAATTGATTTTGGACTCTTATTTGTCAGATATCTTTGGCCACTCGTGCGGCCTCAATATCCAACTCCCGAGACCCGTTCAAGAACACAAAACCCTTTGGGACTATCTTGAGAGCTTAAGTCCAGCTCTACACGTCCTCATTTTGTCGTGATCACCACCTAAAAATAGCTACAGTTAGTAGTCTAAATTGAAATAGGGGTTCAAAGTCCAACACGTAGAAATTGGTGTTTTCTATGCTGATGTCCATGTCAGATAGCGAACATCGTGAAAATTGTGGGATTATGCTAGGATGATGGCACATCATGCGCATTCGTGCACGATATTTTTTTATTGTGACGCAACGTAAGCCACGGACAGACTATCTGACACTTCGCATCCAAGATTTTTTGTCAAAACAAGTACAACTTCACGTAGGAATAGTACATGACCGCCTTAATGGTTCATAGTCCAGTCAAGAGTCCAAAATCAATTCTGACTTGTACCTGCCTGCTATTAGTAACTTCATTTTGACAAGTAACCGTTTCCCATTGTCGGCCCACTTGAGGGGTTGTCCCTTTTAATGCTGAAAAGTTAGTGAGGAGCTTTAAAATATGTGCATTGCTTCACTACATGTCATGATAGACACAATAAAATTGCACAAGTCAATGTGAGTGTTTGGATGATCTTTGTGCAGGAATGTATCCTTTTTAATCTTCCGAAGGTTTAAGGCCTTGTGATGTGATAGCATTCCCTGGGAAGGTGTTATTACCAAGGTGCTGGACCATTGTGCCTAGATGTTCGAGATGAGATTACCATGATGCGGAGATGGCTCCTGCATCATCAATGTACATGCCATGCAATATCACAGGAGCATTGAAGCCCTATATTGGAGAGATGGGTGTACTTGTACATCCTGAAGAGAGTGGTGATTGAGCAGAGTTTTTGAATATCTGAAATAAGCTGTTTCAAGAAAAAGTTGCATCCAATTCATTTGCAAAGGATATTCATAAATATATGCAAGGGATATTTCTCTTGTGTCATCAAATTGTTGAGTCATTATAGATTACTGATCCTTCAAATACTACCATCTTTCTAAGAAGGAGCTTGCCCATTCACTTTTTTGTTGATCTTAGAGGATCCCTAAATGTACACGGTGGTCTAGTTCCCCTTTAACTGTGGTATGGTGAAGTTATGGCACAGGATATTGTCATGTGTTAACAAGTTTAGCATCAGGTTTGATTTCAACATGAATGTTTTTGGGGGTATATTATGCACAGTGACCCATCAAAGAGCTTTTCATACTTTTGGGGAACAACATGTGATTCTTTTTCCTGTTTCTCAGCAGGTGACCATTCATCTGTTCATTGACATCTTTCATCAAGGTTTTCAGTAGTGTATGTCTCAAGCCAATCTTGGACAAGAAGTTTGTCTTTAAATTTGACATGATTTGTGTCTTTCATATTATCAAAATCCTGGGTATGATTCTTCTATGGGGTGACATGAGAAGAAGATAAGCATACAAAACCATTTGTCCAGATGTGTAAAAGAGTTTAGCTTGTCGGTCCGTCTTCCCCACCCATTGAATTCAATTAAAACAATTGATTTCAATGCCAGTCGTCCGTAGTGGCCGATTGGTCAAAAATTGAAATCGCGTTGGGGAGGCAATACAGTTGTGTTCGCAATGATCTAATGAGTGGTGAAACGAGTTGGTACAGTTATGGCACCATTCCCCAATCAGTTATGACGTTCTGTTGAAGGCACAAAGTTCGATTTTAAAAATTTAGACAGTTGCAACACAAAAGATTTTTCATCGCCATTTTTAAATTTACGTAGGAATTAGTGAAAATGGTACCTGACCTGTACCTCCATTTTTGATGCCACTTCCACAAAACCACCATGGCCCGAGGAAAGAAGAGGATTGGTGTCGGAGCGCAATGCTCTGTCCTCATCAAGAGGTTGCATCCTCAGAACCTCATTGCAGAGTACCACCCGAACTACAGTGCCAACGAACGGCTTCACGATGTCGTAGTTGTACGACAATCATCGGTAACTCGTCGCGGCAACAAGTTCATCGCGATTTTCATCACCCATCCTTCCTTCCAGGGCATTGATGCAACCCATGTCGCTAAGCGCTTTTGTGTGGTGAAACAAGAAGGGGATCCTCAAGAGTTCTTCGACGATGATCGCATGGAGGAGGAAGTAGCAATAGATGATGACGGGAACTTCGTTCCCGAGATCGATCCGGAAGTGTTCACTGCTTTGAATCGTACAGAGGATATTGCCTTGCCTCGGAATCAAGGCTACGATGTCGACGATGACAACGCGCCTGCTCCGGAAAATGTTCCGGATGCTACAGCCCTTCCTCCACTCGACAATGCAGGGCTATTTGAAGGCCAGCGCTGGGGTGTGGATCACCATGTAGATCCAATGGAACTTCATGGATCCAAGAGAACTCCGCATTTTAATGAGTTCGATCCATCAAGATCTGTCTCCTTGTCCATCTTTTTGAAACTGTTCCCATGGAAATGGCTCCGTATTGTCGTTATTGCCCAGACAAACAAGAATCTGGATCAGGAGTTGAGCTGGGGAGAACTGCTCCGATACTTGGGGCTTTGGTTCCAAATGTCTTCTGTTGGAGGCGGGTACAAGAAGACAGACTTTTGGAGTACCCTCCCATTCAACGAGAGGACAAACCCCTGTCCCTATAACTTCCGCAAGTACATGAGCATGAAGAGGTTCGATGCCATCACGGCAGCACTTTCTTTCACAGATGCAAGCAAGCCCACCTACAGGGACAAGTTTTGGGAGGTTCGATAGTTGATTGTCGAGTGGAACAAGAATATGGCCGAGGCATTTTCTCCGAGTTGGATTCTTTGCCTCGACGAATCAATGTCGATTTGGCACAGCCGTTGGACTTGCCCTGGGTGGGTGTTTTGTCCTCGCAAACCCCATCCCTTTGGAAATGAATACCACTCTGCTTGTTGTGGTATGTCGGGGTTGATGTTCTCGGTGGAACTAGTTGAAGGCAAAGACCATCCTCTTGGCCCACCGGAGTATGAAGCTGGCGTTGGCAAGACAGGAGGATTGCTCTTGCGGATGTTAAAGAGCTGCTTCCATACCGGAAGGTACGTTGTATTGGATTCAGGCTTTTGTGTTTTGAAAGCTCTAGTTGCTTTGCATGAGAAGGGGATTTATGCTGGGGCCTTGATAAAGAAACGTCGATACTGGCCGGCATTGGTTCCTGGAAAGGCCATGGATGAAAGATTTGCAGGGAAGAGCCCAGGTGAGTGTGAGGCAATCACTGGTACATTGAATGCCTCACCTTACTTTATTTGGGGCATGAAGGAGCCTGACTACGTCATGAAGATCATGGCAACTGGCGGAGTGTTGGCAGAGGATGAGACTTGCAGGGTCACATATCGTGGTTCAGGTGACGATAGAACTACCTTCCGCTACAAGAAGCCCTTCGATTGGCACTTTAGGTATCGGCATGCTGTTGACGACCATAACAATTTACGCCATGCTCTGCCTTCTCTGGAGGATACCTGGGTGACACAGAGGTGGGAGATCCGTGTATTTGCTTTCTTCTTGGCTATTACCGAGGTCAACATGTACCTCGCATGCAAATATTTTGTCTGGCCGGGTGTTTTGGAGAGAATTCCTACGCTTGTTGAGTTTCGTCGGAAGTTCAGTTGGGCCCTAATCGACAACAGTGGATCAGTTCCAGTGAAACTGTGGATGAGGATGATATGGACATGGTTGGGGAGGTACATGGACTGGTTACGGCGCCTCCACATGCCAGAATTTATCGCAACCGGAAATGGGTATGTGATGCTACTTCGAGGTACCAACAATACATTTGCAGGGCAGAGAAGTGCAAAGAACAGGTTAGAACCTGTTGTAGATGTACCATGGGACATTGGTTGTGCAATGAGCACCTCCTAGATCATGTTGCAAAGCGTTCGAAAATGGGGTAAACGGAGTGACATTGAATTCAATAATTGGTTGTTTTTGTAACTTGAAGTTGATGTAGCACATAATTTGACTAGGTTCTACTTAAGCAACTACCAAGTATTACCGCATTTTTGGAATCTACGCAAAATTTCCAGTTCATTTGTAATGTCAGATTCTGCATAGCACTACTTTTTCATATAAATGACCCTACTCGAAGTCGACATTGAATTCAATTAATTACTAGCTTTACGGACCGTTGTGTTTTATCAAGGAAATTGGTCCTGAGGATTGTATCATATATGCACTAGTGTCAAATGCAATGTGCTTGTTTTTGCGCAGTATGTCAGTTTTTGTCAAACTCTGTGTGGTGTGGGCCACACAGAGTGATGATTTGTTTAGCAAACCATATGAGGTCCTTAGGGATCATTTCTTGTGGTAAAAGACTTTTATAAGACAATGAAAAGAAACCAAGTCTAAAAGAATATGGGACAGATGCCTACTGTGACTGGTACCAATGGTCTTGACCATGGATATTGTACTGTAGATGTTTCATTCTTTGGAAAACTGTTGGTCAATGATATTTGAATGTGATGTCTTCATGGAGTCCATATACTTCAAGTATGGTGAGGGATGCATTCCCAACAGAATCATCATAAGTAGTGCATGTCATCACAGTACTCACAGTGAAAGTGGTTGAAGCAAGAACAAGTTTTCATAATCTAGCAAGTGCCTCATTTGGTACACCAAACAGAGAGTCCTTGATAACTTGATTGTCAATAATTATGTCACAGGTTTACACGTCATGTCTGAAAGTTAGATATTTATATTGTAAAAGTAAACACCTACATTCTGAAATAATTGAATACAAAGATGAGTGTGCACATTTTTATACACATGTGATCAAATTTGTCAAAATGGTTTGCTTAAGAATATTCATTTTACATATCAATTATCAACCATAAATGTACATGTATTGTGTATATAGTTTCATACCTTATTGTAATTGTATGTTTTCCTTGAAAAGTCTTAATTTTTTCTGTAATATCTTGTGATACTGTTATGGTATCACATATTCTGTAGATGCAGTAACAATGGTCTGTTGTGATCCCGGGAAAACACATGGTTTTAGATTATTAGTATAGAGTGATGTTGATCAACTGGAGCTCAATAATTCCCTGTGTCGTGAAATTAATTTACCTGAAGCTTCACATTGCCTCACTCACCATTGAAAAGCTTTCACATCTGATCCAACAACCAATGTCGGGACCATTTGTCCATGGCGTATTCACTTTATTTTTAATGTCATTCTACACATTGTGTTTATTTTTAATGTCATTCTACACATTGTGCCTACCCAAAATGAACAAGTTGTTATCAGTAAAGGAGTTCATCTCAGTAAAGGTGTTCATCCATGTTGGAGCAGGAAATGGTTGCGTTGCATTGTCAGACACAATTCACAATGGTGGAAACTCCTTTGAATTAGCTATCAATAAGGATAAGGACTTGCTAAATCATCACCAATGCAATAAACAAATTTGACATAAAAACATGAACACATGAACAATTCATAGAAGAATGATCCAAAAAATTCTCAAGATAACCCAAGGCATTCTTAAGATGATCTATCTTCTGACACAAAATATTCAGAACAGCTCAGAGAAACACACATGTCCTTGTCTGCTCAAAAAGGCATCATTATCATTGTTTACTCCAAATGCTTCTTGTCTCACAAACATTTATGTTGCTGAAGTTGAATTTACAGCATCCATTCCTCATTATCTTGATATCCTTTCTGTCTTGAGTTGGTTATTTTCGGCAATTTTGTTCGTGGCGATAATTCTTCGGGTTGATCTGTTGGTAATATTATCTTCATGCTACCAGCCAAAAATGAGTTCAAGGAACTATGACTATTTCAAAGAACTAGCTCAGAGGGTAGGAATGATCTATGATTTTTTGACGTATTTCTACGATATCTGGCCCTAAGTAGAATGCCATCTATTTTATGTAGTGTGTCAATCAAAATCAAATGTGTGTATGTGTTGGTACATAGAGAATTCGTATGGTGGAGTGAGTGTTCATAATAAGTGCATTTTATGTCGCTGTAAAAAACATTCCAGGGTATACAATGCACCATATTCAGGAACTAGAACAGAACATGGGGTTGTGAGGATCCACTATTAAAACAACTTCCTCAAGGGTATTATTATTATTATTATTATGTCATGAGGACTTAGATTTAAGCACTCGATAGTATCTCCAGAGGAGCTGCAACATCACTTTGACAGCCGGAACTTGTTTTGTTATCGCAATCACATGGTAAAGTGGGCCAACTTAGGAGACAAAATATTTCCTGAAAATAGTTTTTGCTGGTAATATAATCACTTTTTTAGTTGAGGAGCAAAATCTAGTAGTGAAAATTTAGAAAAGGCTCAATTATTATCAACACAGACCTAAATGACATATAACAAATTGTACCTTCCTGTGTATCACAGAAATGAACAACAACTCTGCAAAGGTCAATAGGTACTGGGTTTTGATTACTTGAATATTCTTGTCCTAATTTCATCTTGTTTGAAAGGATAGAAACATACTGATAAGTGTCAAGAATCTGGGTTAATTTTTTACCCTTCCGAGATATTGAAATCAGTGGTTTGAATAATTTCTTAGGCCACCATGATGGTAAGAAGCATTCATTTCCAATGATGTAAATTCTGCTGATTAGGTCATGTTATCAGCTATTGTCCTATGTTTTGGTCAGACAAAAGGCTTAACTTACACTAGCAGGGGTGCAATGGTAAGTACTACTCTAAGTATACAAAATGTAATTGTATGGCACATTTTTTGGCCAACTCCAACTTCGTGACTACCCATTTTGACTGACATCCATCAGCTCTTCTTTACTCCATCACCAGAAAACGAATTGGTGACAACCCCGAAATTCAGCATTTGATTCTCAAATGTCAGCCCGTGCTTGAAGTTAGACAATTTTTGCAATGCAGTCGCATGGGGGCAACATACAGAAATGTGACTGTATTTCCCATTTTTTATGTACCCTCATTGTGCTGCAAAAGGAGAATAATGCAGCACAAAAAAGCTTGACGGCCATGTTGATGGCCAAGCTCACGAATCCGGTTCAAAAGTTATCATCAAACATCGTAGTTCCATCAATTCCAGTGATACACCAGCCTATCAACTATCAAGGAAAGGTTTCCCAACCCTCCGATCACTTGAAAACCACTTCGTTCTTACAAAAACCTCCATTTTGCACGAATCTTTGTGAAATGCAAAAATCTCCAAATTTTCATACTTTTTTCTATGTAAACTTCTTTGTTTTCAACCCGTAAGATTTTGGTATTGAACTACCCACTGAGTTAAGAAGGGGGACGTCATTTTGGAGTAAAAAACAAGGTGAGTAATCAATATTCTTTCAATTTTTCATCATTACAAAATCAAGAAATACTCACCTTTTTTGGGCTGTCTTCACAGGCAGTGGGATTGAAGGGGAGGAGGAGCCTAAAAAGTCTGAATTCAAGGGAAAGCAGGCCAAGACGAAATTGACCAAAATGTTAAAAGTGCAGCAGACCAAAAAGGTACAAAGAGTCAACACTCAGACAACTCTAGATTCTTGGGCATCATTCATTCAATGTAAAGCATTGGAGATTTTAATCTGTCCAAATTACTTGAGTTTTGGTGTTCTCCAGTTTTGGTGTATGACATAGGCCAAGAATCTGCCTTTTTTGTACCTCTAGGTACAAAAATTAAAAGGATCATTCTCAGGACTCCTCAGGAAGAGAGTCCACTGCCCCTGATCCAAAAGACATGGACTCCCCAACACAGGAGTTCACTGCCCCACTCCAGAGGCATGGACTCCCCAACACAGAAGTCCATAGCCCCAAACAAGGGAACGCCCTTGAGAAGGGTACTATCATACCCTACACAATATTCGTTTGCATCGTGAGTATTGGAATTGCAGTTCCACTGCCCTTCCATCCTCACAGTTGTAACAAAATGAGCTCATAAAAAAACTTTGAACTAACCTCCACAGGGCACCGAAGACCATTTTTCAGGGCCTAATTTTATAATACACCCCTTGGCGAGACAATTGAGAGAATGTCGACAAGGAAATCAAGTCCAGAAGGCCTCAAGCCACAAGAGTGTGAGAGGAGCTCAGGGAGGTCCAAGTCACCCGTCTCCTACATTCCTACTGCCATGGACATGACCATGGTGGTCGACAACAAGGTCTTCAAAAAAATGACCTTGTCGGTCACTGTCTTTGATGAAGGAAGTCCTGAACAGTTCCTCAACTATTTCCAGACCTTGATAGAAATAATTACCTAGAGAGAACTTGACACGGATTATGAGGAAGCCTGTAAAGCAGACCTCAAGGCTGAGGAAAAACTGATTGCGGCCACTGCGGCCAAAGCCAAGTATAATGGAACGGATGAAAATTCTCCCATCCTCCAGGCATGGAATAAGGCAACTGCTGCCAAAATTTGCACTAAGGAGGCCATAGAGTCCGCTATGGCCAAGCAATCTTCCTGCGGTACTCCATTCAACTGTCGGAGACTGCCTGTTGTCCTTGGACCACCATCATTGGGGAGCAGATCAACTGCAAGCCCAAGACGGATGTGTATGGGACTGAGTATCAAAACGCCCAGTATCTTGGAGCTCCTTTTGGGAGTGTGTCCAGTTGCATCTGCAGACTCTCTTCAGGACTGGCGCAGTGGAGCAGGAATGTTTCTATATCAGCAATGGGCTGAAGAAACCAAACAGGGTACCCATCAGCAACTTTGTGCAGAGGATCCAACACCTTAACAGGTATGTAGAACTCTTGCCGTGCCTATTCTACTCTTCAAAGGCTTCAAAGTCAACAAAAGTATGTGGGCCATTTGATGATGCCAACTTGGCAAGCCACATCCTCAGGATGGTTCCTAGAAACTGACAAGACCAATATGAGCTCACTGGAGCTTTGATACCACAAAGTGTCAGGGAACTTCCAGAAGTCCTTGAATGCATCTAGAAGGCCTACCCCACCGAGAAGGTTGGAGAAGGACCCAAGACTACAGCCAAGTCTAACAACTCATCTAGGAAAAAGATGGTCTCTTTTAGTGACAGGATTCCAAAGAAACATCGCACAGAGAAGCACTGTTCTCTCTGCAAGAAACATGGGGGTGCACATACCACCCACAACACTCCGGACTGCCAGAAGTATGACTCCAATGGGACCCCGAAGCCAAGCTTCATGGGAAGAACACCAAATTGAGCCTCTCAGGGACCCATGAGACCTGCTCAAGGAGGAAGTAGCTATGTGCAGCTATCCACTAAAATCTACAAACTTACCAAGTCCAACAAGAAAATGAACGTGCTATCAACAAGAAGAAGCGTAAACATCACAACACGAGTGAGTGATGATTCAGACTCATCCCGAGATGATGGGTTGGGGACTACTAGGAATTCCTGTAATAAATCCAACTGTAATGACATGATTAACACTTATCCTAGTCCAATTAAAACTACCCCATGTGCCAACATAGCATTTTCTGATTCAAACAACACCAGTTCAAATCCGGCAGAAGACCTAAGAAATCTCCCAGCTGAACTATCACAGAGTGAAATGATTGCCGAATTGTCAGACCTCGAACTGTTGGGTGACCTTTTCAATAGTGTGAACCCCACTTTGACAGGTAAAGAGACGGGTCACTGCTGTAGTAGCCAAAGCACGTTATAAAACGACTGAAGATCCAGCCCGTAAGAACATTGAACACAGGGCGTCGTACCAGTAATACAGTCATCAGAATCTTACTAGACAGTGGATCTGATGGTGACCTCCTGTTCCATGCAAAAGGAATGGAGAAACACTTTCCCTACTTGACTAGGCAGGTGCCAAAGTCTTGGCACACGTCAAATGGGAGCTTCCTAACCAAAGGTAGGAGCAAAGTTAACTCAAAGTTTTTTGAATATTCAAACTGTAAGGAGTACTTAGTGACTCCTGATGTAGTAGAGTACAATAAGAAAAAGATGACCAAGCCGGTGTTCGACCTCATTCTTGGATGTCAAACCATGAAAGAGCTCGAAATTGTTCTAGATTTTTGAACAAAAGAAATTACCATTGATCACATCATTTTGCCAACGAGAGACATCAATAGTCCGACCTCATCCTCATCAAACATGGATAAAGCCTGGGCTGTCAACAACAGCATGGCGAATGAACCGCAAAGTATGCAGGAAGTGACACAGCCCATAGTTAAAATCCTAGATGCTAAGTATAAGAAGGCAGACCTCCAATCAATTGTTAGCACCAATTGTACACACCTTAGTCTCCAAGACCAAAACTCGTTTCTCGAGTTGCTCGCAGAATTTGAGGAACTTTTTGACAGAACACTACATTAGTCTCCAAGACCAAAACTCGTTGCTGGAGTTGCTCACAGAATTTGAGGAACTATTGACAGAACACTAGGTGATTGGAACACAGAGCCCGTGTCCCTTGAACTCAAGGAAGGCGCAAAACCATATCATGGCAGTGCATACCCAGTACCCAAATCTTGCTAAGAAACAACTATAAAAGAGCTGAATAGACTATGTGGACTGGGAGTAGTAGAGTTTCAGCCTGAATCGGAATGGGCGTCACCATCATTTATGAATGCAAAGAAAGACAGAATTGTATGCTTTGTCACTGATTTTAGAGAAGTAACCAAACGACTAGTTAGAAAACCGTTCCCATTACCCAAAATAAGCGCAGATCTGCAAAAGCTAGGATTTAGACATGGGTTAAGATTGGATCCCAATTCATCCAAAATATGTACCCTCATTTTTCCATGAGTACAGCGTGACCAAACTTGAACTACTGGCCATAGTGGAGACACTAAAAGGTTCCAAAGGCATGTTGTGGGGACAAAGAGTCAACGTCTACACAGACAATAAAAATCTAATCCAAGTGGCCCTTGGACTAACCTCTGACTGTGTCTACCAATGGAGATTGCTCCACAAGAAATTTGGCCCCAAAATAGTTTTCATTAAAGGCACACATAACACTGTTGCTGACGCCATCTCTCGCTTAGACATTGGGCAAATTCCTAGTGAGCAAGAACTGGATGACATCCACAAAATGCTTGTGTCATTACACCATGCAAGAAGAGAGTGTAATCGACACCTCTGCATACCAAGAGGAAATGAATCTGGTATTTGCAAACCGCAGCAAGGAAGACGTAATCTACCCATTAACAGTATGAGAGATTGCCCAAGCACAAACACTTGATGCCAGCTTGAAGACGCTTAAAGACCAGTACTGGACACAATTGGTTGAGAGTACAGGAATCCTATGCAAGGATGGAAAAATGGTCATTCCAAAAGAACTTTAACACCGTGCAGTTAATTGGAACCGCCACTCTCTACAGCACCATGGACACACTAGACTAAAAAAAGCCTTTGTGCTGTGAAGTACTGGAAAGGTATGCAAAATACTGTCCGTAAATATGTCAAAAGTTGTCATGCAAACCAAGTCAACAAGAGGCATAAGCATAAGTATGGGAATCCCCCTACTAAAATCGCCATCACAAACCCTTGGGAAGTAGTATGTGTGGACCTTATGGGCCTATATACGATCAAAGGTAAAGATGGGACAGTAATTGATTTCATGTGCCTGACTATGATTGACCCAGCTTCCAGTTGGTTTGAAATAGTTGAACTGCTGATAATCACTGAGGCGATTATTCCCCTGGATACAGAAGGGCATAAGAGCAAAAGACCCATGAGGAACCTAAGTTAGCATACTTTGCTGAAGAATCAGCAATGATCAGCAACTTAGTGAACAAGACCTGGTTTAGTAGGTATCCACGTTGTCAAGACATAATTTATGACAATGGAAGCCAAACTTCACTTCAAAGCCCTATGTGAATCATATGGGATCACGAGTAAGCCTACCAGTGTCAAGAATCCACAAACGAATGCTACTCTAGGACGAGTTCATCAGGTGATTTCATCTATGTTCCAAACAGCTGAACTAGACATGGCCCCTTCAGTAGAGCCAATTGATATAGATAAGTTTGTGACAAACCTTGCTTTGGCCATTTGCTCAACTTACCACACAGTACTAAAAGCCTCCCCAGGTGAAGCCATTTTTGGCCGAGACATGTTGTTCGACCTTCCCTTCCTGGCTGACTGGAATGAAACCGGAGAATATAGGCAACGCCAAACAGACCAAAACACAGAACGGGAAAATTGCTCTCATCGTGATTGGGACTACAAAGTTTGTGATCTAGTACTTCTTATTAAAGATGGTACACTCCGCAAAGGTGAAAGCAGATATAAGAGTGATCCTTGGACTATCACATCAGTTCATACGAATGGTACCATCAGGATTCAACAGGGAACACAATTGGAAAGATTAAATATACAAAGAGTTACACCTTTTTCAACAATCAAACTTAAAATTGTATTAAATGTCAGGTTCAAACAACAAAAACGGCCTCTCCCTCCTTAATCAACACTTACTCTTTACACATTTTTAACAAACTCTTTAGTTTGTTATAGTTACTCTCATGAGAACCCTTTTGTTCACCTAAAAACATTTAGGTTTTTGTTCCATTTTTACCTGTTTGGGCGAGTGACATAGGCCAAGAATCTGCCATTTTCGTACCTCTAGGTACAAAAATTAAAAGGATCATTCTCAGGACTCCTCAGGAAGAGAGTCCACTGCCCCTGATCCAAAAAACATGGACCCCCCCCC
>JABMIG010000030.1:22022-69522 GCA_013187285.1 Cyclotella cryptica
TCCACTGCCCTACTCTCAATGGGATGGACTCCCCAACACAGAAGTCCATAGCCCCAAACAAGGGAACGCACTTGAGAAGGGTCTATCATACCAATTTTGTGTAGGTTTCTACACAATATTCGTTTGCATCGTGAGTATTGGAATTGCAGTTCCACTGCCCTTCCATCCTCACAATTGTAACAAAATAAGCTCATAAAATCAATTTTTGGACACCTGTCAAAACTACCTATAATTTTTGCGCTTAATTTTTTTGTGACAACAGGGTCAGGTCAGTGTAATCATTGTGTTTGCAAACATTCATGGAACAAAACATAATTGACACTTTGGTGTGTGTTGCTAAAATCTACAAGCTAAAATAGATCTATTTACAGAGTATTGATACAGGAAGTCAAGACCATTTTACTACTACCGCAACTGTTGGCAAGTATAACTATGCAAGACTTCCAATGGGATTCATATGCACTACAGAGAATGTTCAGACAATCATGAGAAGTATGCCATCCGGAATTGATGATGCACATTAATACATTGATGATAATGGTGTCTTTTCCAAGAATTGGAATGTGAAGACTGCAAGAAAATTGCTCTACATTAACCCACTGGAATGTGAATGTGAATGTGAATGTGCAGCCAAGGAAACTCATGGGCTTGGTTAGTTTCGCACTTAGAAGAGACACCACCTGGTATTTCTTGCTGAAACTTTGCACACATCTCAATGAAACCTATAACTATCAGATCCCAAAGTTTCACAAGGATCAGAGGATTTTTTGTGGCCATTCTACCAGTGCACCCTCTACTTACACGGTGCATGACTTGGCTGACATCGGCCATCAAAAGTGCATTGATGCAAGACAGAATTTCTGTGGTATCCAAGTACCCCTACTTTCAATTTCATCTATTTTTCCATAGGTTATTTTGACACAATATTTTTTGTCCTTTTTGGAAGGATACAACTTATTATTACTCACTTGTAGGACTGCCACTGCGATCTAAGAGCTGGCCTTTTGGGGGCAAAAAATGACACTTTTGCATGTGATCTTGGGTGACTTTTCGGGGCCTCTAGAGGTAGCACCATTCTTGGACAACTGGCAGCGTGTTTTGCGGTCGATTCAAAACTTCATCCTTTGCTTTTATATATCATTTTTTTGAAGGGAGTCATTAAACAATATAATTATTTGGGCTTCGGTGATATTCATCATCAGGAGGGTTACCCCTCCAATGTGGGGCTGTAGGAAGTATGATTCTCGACTGGGTATCTACTCCTACATCTTTCGGAACTATCAATTGCGCCACGGAGTCTCACAGTAATCTGGCTACGTGAGACAGTGTGTGGAGCAAACACAACTGAGCACTTTTTAGTCGTAATTATTTTTTAATATGTAAATACCATAGCTCTACCTACAGTGTCTTGCATTGTACAATACCTAAATAATACTGCATTATTTATCTAAAGTAGTTGGATCGGTTCTTACTCGTAATTCACACAATTGCATTATATTATTACGGTATGGTATCGTATTCATTCGTGTTATCGGCGAGAACAGGGCGAGAACGCCGAGCAAGATTTCTATTGAACCATAATATAATGTTGGTTTATCGAACATCTTCTTCTGTTGGGGTTGTTCAGGGTTGCATGATTGATTATTTATGCCGGAGAAAAAATAACAACAATAACACCACCATGACAACGTCCAAGACGTCCTGGCACTTCGTCTGGGCAGATTAGTATTGCAACATTCATATTGTCATCGAAATTAAGAATGTATGAAAACGTTTCTCGCATTGTAGGCGTCGGAGGATTCGTCGTCCCTACCCCTCCGACGACCATGCCCACCACCCAGTCCCGCTCGGAATTTCATGTGATTCCACTCAAATTTACTCTCATGGGCATATCGAACGATATTCCCCGCATTCGTGATTTTAGGGACGCGGCCATGGGTTTTATCAAAGGCATGTTGACTACTGTGTCCTATGATATCGACGGGCTCAAAATCACTGAGGTGAAGGAACGCTACATCGATTCCTTTATTAATGGAAGTCGAGGTTTAGTTACCATAACGAGATCGTTGGTTGACTTTGTCTACGGCGAAAATGCCACAATGGGCGACATAGAAACTCAGCATCAAGAGGAGGACGACACGCGGGTCTTTAACTTCTACTACGACGTCACTGTGGTCTCGGATTCGACTGAACTCTACGGCCCGCTTTTGATAGATGCCGTACGTCGAAGACACCCCGAGATACTACAGCAGATTCAAGAATATAGACCCACGCAGTACTATTACGCCGAGAATTTCGATTTATGTACCACCACAACGGGGAAAATGACTGATGATGACAGATTTTTTGATTTGTGCAGTCAAGATCATCAGATGGTCTCTATCAAATTTGGCGCATTGGCACTACCCGAGGATATGGACAGAGACCTCTTCACGAAGGAATTGATGCAGATATACCAACGCGTCTTGAATGAGATTAACGGTTTAGAAATGACGGGGATGTATGCCGACGAACAGATCGAAGAGGTCGGAAGAGCAGTAGATTTTTATTTTGATGTCAATGTCATTCGCAACGATCAGGATATGAAGTTCGTTATTGAGAATAAGGTTCAGAGTCAAGATGGACGGATGGAGATCCTGTACCTTGTTCAGAATTATACAAACAAGGAAGGGAGGGATATTGAGTGGTGTATTACTGATGCTGGTAGGTTTAGCGCAAAGCCGTGCGCAAAGCCAGCTGAACCGACGGGGTTGCCGTTGTGGATCATTATTACCATCGCCGCAACATCTGCCCTCTTAGTCATAGGTTGCCTACTCTGGATTCTCATTGTTACCTTCCAACGCAGGAGAGATGAAGATGAGTTCAAGAACAACTGCCGAAAGTACGTCACCAACCCGGAAGACTTTTACAGAGGCCAATGCGGAGTAGAGAAATCTCGAAGAAGGCCTCGCCCGCCGAGGAAACATCGTGGTGATTACGGGCGTGTCTATGCAAGGCCTTCGAAGCCACGTTATCGCCGAGAAGAACGACGTAATCGGCATCACAGTCGCCGTCGCCGTTACAGATCAAGCGGACGAAGAGAACGACACGACTCAGACGAATCAGATCCGCTCGATGAGACTCTTTCGGATTCAGATGATAACTTTCAGTTGGCTTTGTGTGACAATCCACGATACCCAAAGTATCCTGATCCAAGACATGAGCTATTGCAACTTCCTCCAACGCCACACCAGCAAAGATTACTTCAGATTGAAGCTCAGTACCCTACTCGACTCCAGCCAACGCTTCCATCACCGCAACGAGACATGCTTCAGATTGAGGGCCGGCACCCCTTGTTTTCACAGCATCCATTGCCTCAGTCATACCCGCAACAACGGCAGAAGATACTGGAAAACGAAGGTCAACACCCCACGTATCCAGGTTACCCTCGCCGTCAATTTCATTCACCACCAGCGCAACAAGAGCCTTTGCAAATCAAACATGGCCCGGTATACTGTGATGATGAGATGGTCAATCAACCCGATCCTATGGCGTACGGCCGCCAGAGACACAGATAGCATTGGTTTGTGGGCAGGGATTGACCTTTTTTAGTGGATCTGATTACGTTCATGCTCGTCACTCCTGGGAAATAATTTATGTCCTACTTCAGAGAGGAGTCCGGAGAGTAGTTCGTGGTGTCATGTAATCTTAATAAATATGAAGTCATGCAACGTTTTACCTCGTAAAAATCAGAAAAAAGATGGGTATCCTACTGGAGACATGACGAAGAAATCTACACAATAAAATCGTATAAGTATGCATAGGAATAATCCAACCAATCAAAACACTATGGAGTCTTTCAAACTAGCCTGACACCCTCCAAGTCTCCTCCCTTGGGTCTCATGTGGCGAGAACTCTTCTCAGTTCTATCGTAAGACAGCTCAATGCCATCATGTGGTGCACATTTACCTAGGCAAGTTTGTCAGGTAGAGATACTGCACTAGAGAGGGAACGAGGAAGTCAAATAAAAATGAGGTGAGTCCTGTGATGACATGTAAAATATATTAGTTTGAGTTTCTAAGTGACTAGCTTTGTGTTTGACAGGATTCGAGCATTCACATCAGCACTAACAATACCAACACTATTGCGCATCACGATCGCGCTGTAGGCCAAACAACATCACCATGCACTGGTGACACCATCTACCCTTTGGTTTTGGATGGAAAAATAGCAACAGCCCACCAAACTTTTGGTATGTTGATGATATTCATAAACAAAATGATCCGTATGAACGGCATCAGCCAAGCATTCACCCATGTTTGTGGTGACAGCAATGTGGAGGAGGTTGAAAACAGCTATTGAATCAAGTCACAGATCCCAAGGGTTGGGCCAAAACAGCATACGTCTTTTTTGCAAACTCGTGCAATTTAGTTTTTCTTTTTATTCCGGCATTGGTAGCAATAATTTTCAAGAGGCTTCTGATAACAAAAATGAAACAAACAAAAAAAGAACCATAAAAAATGGGGGAAAACTGTGAAATCAAGCTGGCTACTATTGCCAAATTGAAGAAGGAAGCATTTCCTTTCTCTAGTTCATACTAACTTGCAAGAGACATAAACCGACATAATGTTTGGAAACATTCTCAATTGCTACACCCAAATGTTGGGATACATCCAAAAAGGATGATTGTGTCATTGTCTACAATCCCCAAGTATTCTGAGCTTTGCAAACAGGTTTTCCTGGCTCAACCAAAGGCCCACATCGGCAAGTGTGCCAAGAAGCAGAGTGTTGTGGAGACAGAGATGTTGAAACCCCAGAAGGTTTTTGAAAGCTATCATAACACTGATGTCTGAAGCGGTGAATGCATCTTGGAGGGGAAAAGAACCCCAATGTACAAGGATGTAAAACCCCACATCTCAGACAAACCTGAATGGTCTGATCATAATGACGTCGTGATGCTATGATGATTATCAAGGTCACAATCACAATCCTCTCCATTGAGTGTAAGGATTGTGACTACAAACAAAAGGTCCAACACCACTCTCATGTTGATGACAATGATAAAGAGTTTCATGCTCATGTTTGAGAGCTTAAGAGGATATGCACATGATAACCCTCTTGCATATAATCTTCTTTGTCAGATTTGGATGACAACTACCGTATTGACAACACATTTGTGACCTTGCATAGAGCCAATGACAAAGTGACAGGACAGCAACACCGTCAACCTGAAATTCAGAACACACTTCATGCTGATTTTGGATTAGTTGCTTATTGAACAGCTGATCCTCCCTTCTGCATTATGACAGACAGCAGGACCTTTATCCTTGTTGATATCAAAAAGACAAGTGAGAACCACATGACATAAATTCAAGTGTCAAGTTGATTGACCTGAGTTCATGGTATAATCACCAACCCTCTATTGCATTGATGAAGAATGAGACCTTACTCGGGGAGATGTATTGAGTAAAAAAACTTGGCCTACTCACTGAAGACAATACACTTTGTCTGTCTTTTTGGTTTTGGTTTTGGTTTGAACACACTCATGGGCCTCAACAGAGTGTGGATCTGTAGTTAGAAAAAGGAATGCACATGTGCTTCAAGATGAGTAACATTGATATCATACTATTCTAATTGCTCCACAAGGCTAGGAGTCACATGACAAATAATCTTCTTGTGCTGAGAGATTTCCATGGTCATGAAATTGAGAACATAATCAATACACTCACGGAACAAAATAGAGCAAATGAAAGATTGTTCCTGCTGATAATGTTGGAGTCGACAAGTGACACAAAGAGCATGAAGTAGCTTCCAAAGAACGCATCAAAAACATAAAAATCTGGTTCAATTCTATCTCTAAACACCTTTAGGAAAACATCTTCACTTTCACAATTAGAGATCTGTACAAACAGAATATAACATTGATATGTGGCCCAACATATCAAAGTCTATGTTTGCACTAGTAAATCTGAACACTGATTCATTGATTGCCAATGGCTCATTAGCACATCAGTCTAGTTGTACAGCCATTGGCAATCAGGTTATTCACAACTACCGTGTTAAGTGTACTAAAACGAAGCTCTCTAGATTATGAAGACTTGTTACTTTCTTCAACCACTTCAATGGTGAGTACCATCATGTCGAGCACCACTGATGATGTTTGGAATGGATCCCTCACACTTGAAAACTCTGAACTCTGTAAAAAGTTAAGAAAATGTAATGCCTGCAACAATATGCATAGTCAAAACCAAATGTCCCATACACAGGAGGCATTTGTTCTGCATTCTTTTAGATGCAGGATCTTCCTTTTGTCTTGTAAAAAGATCTCTTTACCACCAGGAGTGATCCCTAATGACATTAATGATTCCAAGGCAGTCAAGACACTGTCTGATAAACTTTTTTCTAAACAAATTGTCGTTCTGTGCAATGCCCACCTCCCAGGAGTTGACAAAAACTGGCACATTGCTCAACAATAACAATGATCCTACATATTACATGCAGCCACACCGAGCTCCGACTATGGTTGGGGCTATGTTATTGTAAAATGGGTACAGTTGGAGCTCGGTGCGGCTGGGCATCATTGAGTAGTGTTTTGAGGTTATATATAACAGTGTAAGTATAAACGTAAGTTGGGTGAGTGACCGGGATTCCGAGAGGAGGTGTTGCAGTCGAAGGAGTTTGATAGGTAGAGTAGAGAAGTGAAATATTCCATCCCATGGAAGTGAGTGATTATAGAAAGGGTTATACATATATATGTATGTACGTAGGTTTAGTTTGTTTGCGTAGAGTAGGACTTTTTAAAATTAGTGGAATGCCGTGTGTATGTGCGGCAAGAAAAAGATTTTTGTTGTCGCGCGTGTTGCTTCTGGAGGGCAAGCCATGTGGTCAATCCAACCACGTGTGTGTGGTGAGTTGTTCTAGGGGAGGTTCAGTGGGAATCTGATGGTTAGTTATGTGAAAGTGTGATGCGGAATTGCGTGCATGGTGTGCATCTTTCTCAGAGCTGTCGAGGGTGGTGTCTCGCATTACTATGGAATTCGTAATTGTTGATTTATGTATAGTTGTTACCATAGGTATATACATTTTTTCAGTTTTATTGTTATAAATGTTCTTAAGTAGTGATGTATGACTTGTGACATGTTTGTGTGTGTGAAAGTTTGTGTATTGTATTCAGTGTCATGAGTAATTTTTTTGTTCACGTGGATCGAACTCATTTTTTGTTTGTTTGTGTGGACCTTTGTCATTGTTAGGAAGAACTACGTGAAATAGTTAAGGAGTTGACAGTTGTTGTAGGAGGCAAGTGATGCACCATGATGTGTTTTGATGGTCTCATTGGTGTATTGTGTTTTGTTTAGTTTTTTGAAGGGGGTTGTAGTTTTCTTGCTTTCTGACAAGGAGTGACAATATTGTTTAAGCCAGAAAAGTGGAGTGTCATCAAACTCAGACAAATCATTGGGAAGTTTATTTGTGACTTGGCACCGTTGTTGTTACAGCAAGATTGGAGAACGGAAAGAATCACATGTTATCGTAATCTTGGTGATTCACAGGGATTCAAAGAATCGGTTATCAATTATCCGACAGAAGTCGTGAACGTTTAAGTTGTCGTATTCCAGGTCAGTGACTGGAATTCCGAGAGTTAGGTGGTTATGAGCTGTTTGTGATCATGATCATGTCAACATGTCTGGTTGTTGCGATGTCAATTCATGTTGTAGGTGCTGTGTTGGACCTCTGTTTTGAAATTGGACTTGACTCGTAGTAACGTGCAACGTAATTAAGATATTTCATCAAGGTAGCTGTCCTAAGTCATGGGTAAAAAGTCTAAAATGAAGCGTCAAGAAAATCAGTCTCGTTCTGTTGGAGAAGTTTTTGACAGTTTATTGAGGATGACATCTAAAAACATTCATACAGCCGAGAGTGGTAACATTCCTACATTGTTTGATGAATTCCCCGAGTTCATCAGTAATTTGCAAAGTGCTTTGGTAGCTGCATTTGGTGAAGCTCTAGTGTCTGCAAATTGTAATAACATTCAGGAAATTCTCATGGAGAGTTTTATCCCAGGTGGTGGTTGGGTACCTCGTCACACATTCAACCCACAAATGTCAATGGATTTCCATGCTTGGTGTGTTGACAAGAGAGGCTTTGTTCACGATTACCCTGTTGATCAATAAATTAAAGGGAATCATTCAACGGGTGATGTTGTAAGGCATCCTTGGGGTGTTAATGTTGTGGTGGAGGCATTTCTGTACATTGAAAAGTTGACACAAGAGCAATCTTTTGATAAGAACAAACATGTGTCTTCTGCGCATCTGTTACAAATGATTGAGAACAATACTTTTCTGGCAAATCGGCATTACACCAGGGCAAAGATACTTCGTGATAGTGATCCCTCACGGTTTGCTTTGGTATTGGGTTCGTTGAGGTACAGACAGTTATATGGGCACGTGCTTTGGGAGTGTGGTTAAACTGTAGGTTTGCGTGTTTGTTATCTAAGATTAATGTCTGACTATAATTGAGTTGTTTTGGTTATTTGGAGGGGTGTTCGTTATTCCATGTTAGAAAGCACACTTGATACAGAGTCACTACTATCATCGCTGTTACTGGAGGTGGACAGCTGGTTTTGATCAGGTTGAAGTGTGTCTAGAAAATTGGCGAAATAGACAAGGAATTTCAAATCGTTCTTGTTTCCCAAGTCGTCTTGTGTCAGTTTTCCTATGTTAAGACGCCATTCTTTGAAGTTAAAAATAAACCTGAGCATGTCGACTAAAGCAGTACATCATGATGGTGAGTTGGGTCGGTCTTTTTGTAAAACTAGTGGATTGAAAATGTCTCGGGCGTATTCCTGGCGCACACCAATGTAGACTGCTTTGCAGTCATCAGCCTTTTTTGGAAAGTCTTCCAAATGAGGTAAATCCATGTGGAGAAGACATCAAATTTCTGTCAAGGTGAATGGAGGCAGCGCTATGTTTGCATAGGACTTGTATTTAAAATTGTGGAGTGTTGCGATGATGTTGTGATGGTTAAAGTTTGGAGGTAGAAGCTGCCCACATACAAGACATCGCTTGGCTTCAAAGATGTTATCGAAGTCTCCCAATTGGAGATGCCAAATAAGTTCGAGGACAGATGTTGTGAACTTGTCTGTTCCGATTGGCTCTTGAAATTGCGGAATCTCGATTTTGTCCCAAATGACTCTTTTTGGAGGGGGAGGAATGGTCTCATGTTGCTGAAATCTTTTATGGAAGTCTTACTTTCTTCTAACACTGTGTTTGAGGTGTGGATTTGGAGGGAGAGTTCGATTGCTTGATCAAGCATGTGTAGGAGAGATTCAGTGACATAATTTTGTGTACGACTAATTTCTCTATGGGTTTTCTGGCTTCTTTCTTGTTGGGAGCAACAACATTGTCAGTTGAAAGTAGAAGTGAGATATCTATGAATGGTAGTCAAACCATGGGATGACCTTCTGCTGGATGTAGTCTACCTCACAGTTCCAGGGCCTGAGTTCTGAATCCCGAATGTTCCTAGGTTTTAACACCATGACAAAGAACTTGAATAAACTGAGTGGTATGTCCTGCACAGTTTGTTGTGGTTTGATGTCGTAGAATTTCTTGAGCGGTTTTGGGCTCTAAGGAAGTTGCACGTCGGTAGTCATGCCAACGTTGTGTAAAGTACCTGGGATGACCCCAGGCAGTATTTTTCCAGCCTTGAAAACGTTGAGAATTTTGACGGAGAAGAACTTTTGTTGTTATGTTTCTTTACATGGTACAGAACTGCCTACATGGCCAGTAGCGATGGAGAGACTCTGAAGTCACGGCGGTAGAGGACTCTTGGTGCATGAACTATGTCCAATGCCTTCCCACCTGATTTCATGAGTAGTAGGAAGACAGGTGTGACATCCTTGATGTCTTCCTTGTCACAATTGTTTTGTAGCACTGCACTCGGAGGAGCTCTCTCAATTGAGGAGAACCATGATCGGCTGTTACTGATAGGTAGGGCTTAAGACCGAAGCTTTGAAAGATGTGAACGAAGTCGTAGTATAAATTTTGCAAAATGAAGTCGTGACGTATTAAAGTATACGACCGGTCTTCTTTGTTGCTACCTTTCTTGTTCTTTTCTTTGATGTATCCTGCATCGTGCAAGTGTGTGGTGTAAGTCCTCAGTGACAGGTCTAAAAAGGCTGGAGAAGTTATGGAAAAGCGGGGCTGGGGTGTGACAGATAATAAGCTGGTATTGAAAGGAGGTCAATGATTTGCAACGTCACTCAAAATGAAACCCCTCCAAATCATATTCCAGGCAAATAACTCAAACAACGAGTTTGCTATCCCGTAGATGTTGTAATTCCGGTGAATGACCCAAAGTACAAGACGATGCTGATGTTTTCAAAAACTTACTCAATTTGTAAAATATATCTTTCGCAGAGATGTTGAGGGCATCATTCAATGTGGTGAATCTTGCTGCTAGGGAAATCAAATGACATTTAAACATGTGTAATGTTTGATCAGGCTCTATGGTAGAAGAGGACGCAAAGTGATGTTCGCCGAGGTGATCAAAAGCAGAGTCAATGAGGTTAGCAATGAGAACAGTTGCTCTAATGAGATGAGCTTCATGGAAATTGAAATATAGCATCTTGGGTGGTATGATGTCTTTATACCAAATTGGTCGGGCGCCGTGGATGAATGGGTTTGTGTTGATGTCTTTGCGTTGATGTCTTTGTGTTGATGCGTGATTGTGCTTCAGGGGTCTCGGCTTCTTCAAAGCTGACGTTTTTGAAAGATGCATATAGGTAGTTGAATACTTTGGTGGCAAAGTAAATCCTGTTGACGTGTGAAATTGTGAGAATGTTGATCTTGAGGAATTTGCTGGACTTCTGATCAGGTGCTTCGATAGACTCAACATAAGTCAAGGCACTGGGGTCCTTAACTAGACTTTCGAACAAGTTCACAAAAAGAGGGTGCATTCTTTTTGTAGAATCATTGTGAGCAAGGTAGGTGAAATAGTTGAGGAAAGCCCTTTCACATTGGGGGCTAGATGGGAGCGACGAATTCCTGTACCACTTGTTTGTCCAAATTTTTGAAGTACTTCATTAACAAGGACTCGGAAGACTTCGCAGGACCATTCTCCTTGATGAGTTTTTCAACTGCCTTTGTTGTCATGTATGTTGTGACTTCATAGGGAAATTGGGACATATTCGGAGTCATTTCAAATGACGTTAAATCAACTTTTTTTGCCAAAGTCTTGACAAATTGTGCACATAGATCCATGGGATGTGGATGATTCGAAGCAAGTTTCTCGTCAGAAATTTGTTTGCTGAGTGTGATGAGAGCAGACATGACATCATATGTAGGAACTTCTTGCGGTGAAGAGGTGATGTAGTAGACTTCTATAGTTGAACACTTTTGTAAGGCATGGCACTTGACTGTTCCGTTGAGTGCATTGTCCAGTTCGACTAGGAATGTCGAGTCTTTGGGCCATTTGGTTTTATCCTTGGAGATAATACCATTTTTTGCAATATGACTGTATATGAGGTCTGTCTTGGAAGAAATGGATCCTGTGTTGGGGTCAGGACGTAAGGGAAAGGATGTACATTGGTACCAATATTATGACTCATGCAAGAATTACATGGATTGCATAAAAAGGATTTTTGAGGACAATCTACTCAAGAATATGAGGACTCCAACCCAGGGCCGTTGTGTATCTAGCAGGATAATTGTGTGTATTTGTTATTATTTGTTGACACATGGACAACAGTAGGAAGAAAGAACTCTTAAGCCCCTTTCTCAGATTGGTACCAAAATGTAACGATCTTTCAAAATGTACCGATTAATCAAAAGTACATTTTGCAAGATTGGTACATTTTCAAAGATCAGTACCAAAATGTACCAATCTTTGAAAATGTACCGATTTTTTTCTCGTAGAAATTGTATTAGTTCCTACTGTCAAAGGTACCAATCTTTCAAAATGTACCATCGACATGTATCGGTACATTTTTAGAAATTGGTACATTTCCAAAGATCGGGACAAAAATGTACAAATCTTTGAAGATGTACTTTTCTTACCTTACGTAGTCCATGAGCTCATCGTCAGGACAAAGTACGTTTGAAAGGTCGATTGACCAACATTAGCTAAAAATCAAAAATGTGATAAGGACTTTCGATGAACAACAGCCGTTCATTCCGAGTTGCTGTTCTCCTAGGACGTTGAAATAAGTTGTTAACAACATTAGCACGATACTTTTTAAAAGTGTATAAAGTTGGACTGTTTTTGTTTTTCATGCAACTTTCCCCAAAGTCCTCAATGTAACAACCCATACAAATACAGCAGAATGATAACCAACAATGCTTGCCCTCAACATTGTCTAGACTAAACAGTGGCTGGCAGTGTTTATGAAGGAACCTGTAGAACAAGCGGTTCTTGTAGCTTGTCAGAAGGTTGTCACTGTTAATGTATTCGTCAGGATGTAATTTGTGTTTGGAGTAATCAGCCAACACCACTTTGAATTCCTCCTCCAAACCACATGCTTTGGCCCATACCATTTTGCCTTCGTCTGTTAAAGAGTTGACCTTCAGAATGTGTTCCCATTTATCGAAGAAAGAAGCACCCCAGTCACCTTGCATATCAAGAAGTCTTGTGGATATTGGCTATGGATTGTCTTGCGAAGTCTGAACTAGTGCGACCAATTGAATGAGATCCTCAACAGGATGTGTATCAGAAGATTCAGTGCGTGCAAGGAAAGATTTCATATCTGAGTCCACATTAGACATGTGTTTACTGTCTGAAAGTAGAGGAGCCTTAGACTTCGAGTAGTTGAAAATGATTTCACTAACAACCATACTGTTGAAAGACATGTTGTGATTACAGTAGAGAAGGTAGACTTGGGGGACTTCATCAGACGAGTCATCCTGAGTTCCATAGAAGTCACATACGATTGGCCAGTTGCTGTTGTGGAATTCAATTTTTCTACATGTGCAGTTGGTGTCAAGGACTAGTGCCAAGTCGGAGTGAGGCATAGTGAAGGTTGGGGTACCAATTTCTTGAAACACAGATGGAGTTTTTGATCCAGTATCAGTGTTGAGGCCCTTTTCTTTCTTGTTTTTGTAGCATCACTGTCATTGAGACTTTGTTTTTCCGGGAAGATTTAGAAGGCGTTTTGCATTTGGGGAAGAGCTTGTCATTGTTCTCACGTAATCTTGTGGCTACCACTTCTACCTCAACTTCAGCCTCTTTTACAGCTCCGTCTATTTGGGCTCAGAATTTTTCAGGACTCTCAGGGTTGTGGCTCAAAAAATCATGAAGAGGTTTTGCGGCGTCGTTCATTGCTTGTCGTATCTTGGGTAAACCTCAAGTTGACTTCTCGAGGTCACCAGCGGTACGACGGTTTTTTCGCCCCCTTTTTGCAGGCGGCTCTATGGATGTAGTTGAAGCAAAGAAGAATGGTAAGAAGACAATGTAGAAGAGGAGAGCAATGCGGGATATGAATGCGTACCATCTGACAAATGGTACTCTCCTTGTTATTCGAGCGAGGCGAACGTTTTGGACTGGAGCTCTTCGTTGTCAAAGTGGGATCATTAGTGAATTTGTCCATGACTGGTGAATCCAATACAGGAGGAGTTGTCGTAATAGAATTCACGATATCTGAAACCATCAGCATTTGAATCGAAGGAGTGACAGAGGAGCAAAAATGGATGAGAAGACAACAGGACAGTGATGTCGTAAGTTAAGTCAGTAACCGGAAGAATGACGAATGTTCTTCGCAAATTGAAACGTGTTACTGGTGAACAAACAGAATACTGACAAGAACATTATTCCAACAGGCATAGTGTTAAGCAATCTAACATTTTTTTGAAGAGCTTTGTCAAAGTCATAGTGGATGAGCAGAAATCAGAGGAACAAAACATACAACATTGCATTGAAGTAGTATGATTACTGATGTTGGTATCCCAGTCATTGACCAGGATAGCTATATGTGAAGCCGAGGAAACTAAACACACAAACAGAAGTATAAATATGAAATCAAAAAACAAAATCAAAAAAGGAACTATATATAAAACAGGGAATACACAGGATTCAAAACCAAATGAAAGACGGATGCTGCAAGATTTTTTGGAAATACCAACTTATTGTACTCACCATCTCTACCAGTATTATTCATTCCAGTATCAGTCTGGATCACAACTTCTTCAGCGGCAATGCCGTCATCATTGCCTTTGTTAGGGCTGCCTAATGTGTAAAAAGAAACATGAGATGCTCAGTTTTGAAATAAAAATAACGGCGTAAATTGTTTTTCCTGTTGCTCACCTTTGTGTTGTTGGAGCAAGCATCACTGTCGCCAAGTTCGTGCGCTTGTTTGTTTGGTGGTATGCTCATTTACATTGTGTGTTATGTCATCGTTAGTTTTTTTATGATGCTACTATGAAAGTTGCCCTGTGTATACTTGTGGTGTAAGTTACATGGGTTGTCTGACAATCTCCTTTGTTTGTACTGTGATTCTTGCATTCAGCGCATGGGGGCAATACAAATGAAATAAGACTTTTGCGATTTTGCTCTGCAGTTATGAGGTCATTTCATTCACGTGTGATGGTTTATTGTTGTTTCTCGAGGCGATCTTTACGCACCTGTTCTTGTTTGTGTTCTTTGTGAAGTAAAGCTGTTTGACAGCTGTCAACAGACGATCTATCATAGGATTCAGTTTTGTTCCCTGTGCTGTTTTTGGGGAATACAGGCCTATGTTGTTGCTTTAATATACACCTGCTCTAGTTTGTGTTCCTCGCAATTCATGGGTGATTGCATTTGCATGAAAATATAAGAAAACACGTGCATGTGTTGAACATCTGCAAGAACGTGTTGACAACATCTCCTGTCACATCGTTCTCACATGTTGACAGCTGCGAAGTAGTAACAGGTACGTACGCTTTATAAGGGATTTTGGTGGCACGTTCTTGCTCTGTTAATGACATAAGATCATTGATGGGTTGTGGCACCTCTTGTGCATGGCAACTGTTTGGAATCAATTCTGACAAGAAGCGATGCTTCCGTTTTAATCCTTCACAAAAACATCGAATGCCTTGGCATTAAATTGTGTTCATAAATCAGCATAAATCGTAATCGTTTGTTTCAACGCATTGACAGACTGGAATAACTTTTGAACATAAGGAACAATCACAATGGTAAGACATTGACAATGCCGCATGATGAAGAACAGGATATGTTTTCACACAGTCAAAATTTACTGGACACGATTAGGTTGAAATGTGTTGATTTATCTTATACTTGTTGTCCAAATGGAGTTTTTTTCCGACTGGAACCGTTATTTGACTAACAAAATATATCATCTGATTGATAAGTAAATTGGATAATTTAGTCAAGGAACAAAAAAGTGTTGTGTTACATCTCACTCTGTCTTAGATGTCAGTCATATTGTAGTTTGCTTTGGCTCGAATCGTAAATTTAGTGACTTTCCCAAAATACGACTTACTACATGCTGATAATTGTGTTGATCGTGTCAACTTAGTCCCAGCAACGCTCAGGAATGGCCACTGAATTTATGTTTCTTTTTGTCGTTATCCTGGTGATTGACCGGAATTCCAACAAAAATGGTTTTCCAAAACTAATAATTTTGTTTCATGTCTACCTAGATGCCACCCAAATCAAAACGAGGTGCTCATAAGCGGTCGACCCTCACGGAGGAAGTTCCTCTAACGTTTCAATACCTATGAAACAAAATGATAATCTTGATGTAGCAGTATCCACTGCATCAACACTTGGATCTATCCTCTCGAGGTCTACCCTTGGGTCATGTGGCACCATGAGTTTTACGAAGATCAACTTTAAGGATATGATGGCAGCTGAATCGAAGAGAAAAGTATGAAAGCTTTCGAAGGTTGGCTTGACTACCAATCGGTTTTGCAGACCATAAAAAATGTCTTCCCACAAGAACCTGCATCAAAGTGGAATTCAAGAGTTATGAAGATCTTGTCTCGTGCCTCTTGCTGTATCTTGAAGTGGATGATGCAAAAGCTGTATTTTTGATTTTGCAGTAAACCTTCATGATATGTCTGGTGTTGATGTATTTGAGCGCTTGAAGAAATTGAAAACAGGTGTGCAAGTTGCCAATGAATTTGTTGCTCTCTTGAACTCTTTACTCAACAAAGAAGAGAACAGTGTTTCTGTAAACAATGAGGAAGTTTTGGAGGCCAAATCTCTGCCCCGACAACAGCATAGAAGATGTTGCTTATGGAAACACCTGAAACGAAGAAACCTCCTGCCCGCTGCGTAAAAGCCAAACGCACTGCAAAAAAATTACCTGACGTTCAAGTTGCATCTCAATCAAAAAGCATTGATGTTGTCATTAAGAAGGAGAAAATAGATTGTGAAAATGTTGAAGTCATCAATATGACTGACAACAGGGATAAGACAGTTGATCCAATGAACATAACAGTTTACATTGATGTGGTGTCAAATACAGCCAGGTACTCACCTCCAAAGAATGCCAAGAAGTGTATCCGGGTTTTCGTGTCAAATTTGTTTCATCATAAGACTGATGAGGACAAAAACATTCATGCTGTGATGACTAATTTCCGTGAGTGCATTTGGTACATGAAGTCAGATTCCCTTGTTTCTTGTTTGGTAGGAATGGAGAAAACTGCTTTGTTTTTGATGGAATACAAAGATGTGGATATGTCATTGATTGACTAGTTTACGGATTTTCCGATTCATGCTGTTGAACATGGCATTGACAAATACAAGAAGAGTAAGACTTGGAAGACATTGGAAATGGTGTTGCTACCCGTGACTCTGTTTAATTATGATGATGAAGTGAGCATTGAGGACCAGATCCATTTCATATTTGAAGATGTTTTGAGAAGGGTGCTTCGCAAGTATAAAATTGGTGGAATCAGGAGAGGGAAGACGTTGCTTGATTTCTTGGAAATGAAGAATTTGGAGAACTTTTTGAACTTTCTCATGAAGAGCAAGGGAAGTCTAAACTGTGTTTTTGCAGAAGAATGTATCACTGAAGAGCTGAACCATGTCTTGTATACAACTCCAGTCCAATACAACTGGAATGTTGCCTTGGATAAGTTCATGATGAATTCTGACATCAAGTTATTTTTGATGGGTCTTGGGCATATGTTGTTTGATGATTTGAACGAGAAAGAGCTGCGTGCTTGTTTTGAATATGCTGGATCATTGGGATACAAAGTGCCTGTCTGGGCCGAGGTACAGAAGCAAGCGTACAATGATTGATTGTGAACACTTTGGTCTTGACTTGTGGATTGAATTACAGGACATTAAATTATCCATGTTAATAACTATATGTTTGTTAACTTTAATATCACAGGTAGCCTGTTCTGGATACTTTTCCAATCCTATATATGTTGGAATACAGTCCGATTGCTGGCTCTTCTGTTGCATTCGTAATATTTTACAATTGTGTTATAACCACATTGCGTTTCACACATGAAGCAATGACATGGACAGTTCATTTACAACTTGCAATGGAAGTGTCCCGATCCACAATTTTGTGAATTTAAATTTGTGAGAACAAATCAACACTGTTAGTACAGTTTCTGAAAGGTTTGAAGTGTATTGTCCTTTTTTACACAACTCTTAAATTGTCGAGAACAAATCAACACTTTCAGTCCCGTTTTCGAACGAGTGTTCAAGTGTTCAAGTCATTGGATTATCTTGAACCAGCATGGACTAATGCATTGTGGGAAGTTTGTTTGGATATCATATGTGAATTGGTACGTGTTACTGTGATGTCAAACATATTTTACAATCCTGGAATAGGTTACTGAGGGGTGATCTCTGTTTTCTACAGTGTCTCTTTTCAGTAACTTGTTGTCGTGGTATGCTTGAGGTAAGTCTCTGTGATGTTGCAATCCTGGTGACCAACCGGAAATACGACATAACATAATTTTGAACTGATGACATTGTCATTATCTGGGTCACTCACCAGGATTGCGACAATATTCTCGATGATTTTTATCCAACCCAAGGTTACAGCGTCAATTCATTTGCTTCCTCTACTTCCAGAAATTGTAAAGACACACAGTGCGCCAGAGACAATCAATCATTACGACAGATTCAAGAACACACATGTATGTTGGAAGCACTAATGTCCAGGTTCTAGCAAGTATTCGAAGTCGAGGTGAAGGAAGTTAGTCAACTATTGCTTCTCTACAAAGCCGCTGGTTCCGTATATTAGTTTTTTGCATTGCTGTTCTTTGTGTTTATGGCATCGCAACAGTGGGGCCTAATGAAATATTGCGGACTTAACTTCCTCAGACATGCTTTTATGATAGTGACAATTTTGAATTCAAAACATAATGAATCTTTCAGGTGCCATCGACTTCTACAATTAATTTTTTGGCTTTCGAGATTAATGGTACTAAGGGTTTGCTTTGTACACTTTGTATATTTTGTTGTGGCAAAAATCGTTCGAAACGAAGACTTCAGTTGGTTTATTACACGTCAAGATGTCTCTGGAGGCAGTTCATTTTATTCTGCCCTGGCATTCCTCAAGGGTTCACACTTAGTTCAGTATCCGTTTCTTGTACAATGAGACCTGCGGTCAATGTTATGTCTTGTTGCTTTCATTGGATGAAACCTCATTTCACTATTGAAGAAACACCACTTTATTCAGGACATTTTCTGATTCCTGAGGGATGCAGGAAGAGGAATACTGAGGCAAGAAGGGCAAAAAGGATGAAGATGTCACAAGAAGAAGCTGTCCACAAGAGGGTCATGGATAGAGAGAGATGGGCTGAATGCAGATCTCGGGCCAATGAAGCTCGGTGCAAAAAACAATGCTGTCCTGTTAGTCCTCATTGTGTTTTGACTTCAAGTCAAACAACCGTTACCGCAACAGAATCTTCATTTCATCAGATCATTCAAAAAATTAAGTTGAATACTGCAAAAATACTTCGTCTCACTAATACAGACTGGACAAAGGAGACAAATGCAACACATAAGGCTCTCGTGTGCTTGATTTGTGATTGTTTCATTATGACATATTATTCAAAAATTTCTATTATGACTTCAACAGATATCAAAAAACACATTTGTTGGTTGGGAGTACTAGCTTATGAAGAAGTTCAAGGAGTTCCATTGTATAAGGACTTGGTGGCACACTATACTGTATCTGATTTTCCTGGAATGTTGTTGTCTCCCTGATCAGGGAAGGTAGCGGCTGCAAGATATCATGTTTGCTCTACTACAAAGCTGGAATGAAGCCTAAACAGGCATGTTCTAAGAAGCTTCCTAAGTTTGCAATTACCAATGGATTTGCGATTGGGACATTTCCCTCTAAAGTCCCACATGCATCCCCATCACGTGATGGTGACACAAGACAGATTAACATATCAAAAGATGTGAATGATGTCATGAAGGCACTCGTGGCTTTAGTTCAACCCTTTGGGTACGTCTTTCAACATGTTGGTGGATTGCAGAAGTGCATTCAAGGACATTATCAGTTCTTTGAAACAGATCAGAATTGTGTAACAGGTGCTATGAATTATCTGAATAAAACACAATGTTGACAATATTTTTGTAATGATTTGCGGTACCACGACCCGGAAACAAAAGGCAGCAATTATGGCATAAACTGCAGTAGATATTGAGCTTTACAAAGACTTGCAAACATGGTTTGTAAACAACAGTTTGTCCAAGGAGTTCAGTGACAGCCCAATTCCTAACAATGTCTCAGCACTGTCACCAACCATTATCCAGGATAGGAAACACAATGACACTTCAGAACAAGGCGATCCATCATTGGAAACAACATTTGGTGATACACAGTATTTTTTCTCCAGTGCTCAAGATATCCCACCAAAGCTTCTGTGTACAAGACGTCAAGGTAATTTGCTTGTGCACTGGTGAATAGATCTGAGCCTACAGTTTTTGTCCAGGGAGGCAATTTTGCCAAAGAACACAAACTTCCAGTAGAAGCTGTTATGCCTTTTGTATATCCATATGGTACTGGAGGACCAAAAACCAAACGAGCAATGGCAATATCATTCAAGACATGCATTCAGTGGTATTTTTGTTTGGCCGTGCCTCAGGTCATGACAGTGGATGTAGTTTTAGTTCTTTACCAGTTATTCTCTTGACAAATATCATACGAAACTGGAATTATAACATGCCGGAATCAGAATCCACGAGAAGACATTGGAAAAAGGCTCATTTGACTGACAACCAAAGATTTTGAGACCCCTTCAACAAACTCAGAACAGCCGGTAAGCAACAACGTAGAACATGTTTTCAAAACAATCACAACAAGATGTAAATCACTTGCTCATACCGCTGAAGCTGCATAAGAAGCTAGGAAACACCAATTTACGAAGATGGACCACTTTGGTTTGAAAAGCTCGTTTCTGTCAATCACACCTGATGACGAATGTAGTTTTCATGTTAGACTTTACGTCGAGCCTAACAATGAGGTAAGACATAGACAACTTTGTCAAGAGAAATGACTTTTTAAGTTTCTCTGATTTCGTTTTACCAGCACAAACTATCCCAAACCCATGTAGCTACAACGAATGTAAAATCGATAGCGATTTCAGAAAACACATTTGCACAACATATCCTGGAGCATGCTCCTTAGAATACCAAGAAGTCATTGAAATCTTTATAACCTGCATGCTGAACTGGGACCCGAAGAAACAGCAGGCAAGGGGAAAAGGTATTTTTGGAAGAGTGCTCGAATTTGAACCTGCACACAAGGAACAAGGTAGGAAAACTCTTCACTGACACTGGCAAATATGGACAGAAGATTTGTCTCCACAGGTTCGCAAGGATTTGTGGAATTGTGATCAAACTATTTGAAACAAATCAAGGGAAACATTTTATCAATATGTAGATAAAGTAATGCCAGCAACGTATACAAAGCCTTTAGTCTGTACTCACAACTGTTGCGAGTCTATTCAAGTGGACGTAACACATGCGGCCAGCTCTGTTGATGTTCAAGTCACTCACCCTGAATGAAATGTTGATCAAAATGGTGGGGGCACTAATACTACAGACAACATGTCATGTGCATCTGCCATTGGAAGTGTAGTCAATGACCTGACTCATGACTTAAACATCAAATGAACCCGAAATCAAGGTAACATCGCTAGCAACATTACAAGAACAAAAGCTGACAGTTCTGATGGTGTTCCTGTCATTCACCCAGATTGCAACATAGAATTCAAAGGCATCAATGATGCAATAACAAACAAGCATGATATTATGAGTCCGGTCGTCAACCTAACTGACAACATTATGAATGAAGGTCAATTGACAGAACACAACTCCACTGGCGTTGAGGAAACTCATCATCCCAGTTTTGAGGAGAAGAACTTGCAGCTTTTTTGGGATGCAAGACGCAAGTCTCTGTGTTATAATGGCAATGGGAAGGTAGTGAGATGTCGAACATGTCATAAGGATTTCTCTCCAATAGATTTGGTTGACGCAACACTCTGCCAAAAAATGGAGCAATATGGGTTAGATTATATCCAGACCAACTCTTCTGTAAGCATACTTTGCTTTTGTGTATAGTTTTTTTCACACACTTCTAGCAAACATTTTGATTCAAATACATGTAAAAGCATCTCCAATCAAAATATTTGATCACAATATCAAATGAACAACTCAACGTGACAGCATATTAGAAAAACAAGATGGTTCCCACTGTGATAGCTGAAAGTTTTTGGGGTGACGAAAATGTACAAACAATACACAGATTACGCGCAGCCGCACCAAGCTCCAATTATGTGGGGCTGTGCTATCTGAGCCGCATCAAATATTTTGTCTTTGTTGTGCTGAAATGACTGTGTGTCCTGAACTGAGATTAGTGATGTAGTATGTCAGGTAAGTCACCTGATATATGACGTTTCTTCCAGGAAAGGTAGTGTTGTTTTTTCTTTGTTGTGGTTTAGAGACGTCATCATACAGCGGAATCAGTAAGGGGTTTGTACATGCATGTTCCTTTATGTAGTGGTGCGGCGATAAGTTCCGGAATATCTTTGTGATGAATTGACATGGCAGTGATGTGTTGTCGTTCTGAGAATTTGTTCAAATCGTGTTTGGTATCTTATGAGGTCAAAGCCTGGGCATTAATTGTGTTTGAACCCTTCTTTTCAAGCTTCTTCGTAGAATGGTGCAAAAATGGAATTGGTGTCTGAGCCATGTTGAGGATATCTTCGGGATCAACACTTGCTACCTTCTCCTTCATCAATGCAATGAAGTCCACAGCCTCATCTTAGGTTTTTTGGAAGTTTTTTTGGTGGTGCAGCTTGCAGAACGATGTGAAAGCCCCATTGATTTCACAAAACGGGAGGCGACCTTTTTCTGCACCTCCATGAACTTATTCCTGAACTCAAGAAGCAATCAGCTTGCTTCCTGTTGCACTATTCTGGTGCTGACTTGAATGTTTAGCTGTTGAGTCTCAAAGACAAACTGAGAAAAGTCACCCTTCACACCATTTAAGAAACTCTTACCTCCAGGATGCATCTTTTGCGTCGAGTTGTTTGTCTTGTATGAAACAAAAATATCTCCCTTTTCCATGCCATCTGCTTTCTGGATGACCCTCTTGAATCTTGTGCGATACATTTGATTAACATCAATCAAGAGGCAGGATTGATGAGCACTAACTTTATGCTCCTCCATCAGCAGCTGTACAGACTGCACCGAATCTCTCTTCTTCTTGATTGAATAGGACTTCCAAAAATAAGGATCTTCTTTACGACCATCATGTCCAACAATCGTCATGGTACCCATTGTTACTATTTTGAAGTCAAAATCATCAAACTCCACAAAAAATGAGTTAATGAGGGAGATGGAGGTGACAAATGAGGTCAGGCTCAGAAGAAGATGGATGTGGCCATGGTGTGGTTGGTAAAAAGGGTGCAAAAAAGGTGCACAATGAGTTAGAAAAAATGCATATCCATCATTTGTGCCATACATTCAGTTCAAAAACTGGTAAGAACATGGTACCATACACTACAAAACTACAGGGTAACTTTTCAGGATACTGAATTTTGTCACAGTGTTAATTTCACTAGCTTTGTCTGGATATAGCTTACATTGAAATGTATTTTTTGACATTTTGATAACTTATACCCCAGGTTTTATGGTAGTTCCTTTTCAAGGAACTGATTGCATAGGCATGGAACCATCACCAATTATTGACTAGAAAAACGGAGAAGACTTTCTGAGAATTAAGACATATTATTTAGTCCTGACAAACCCTAGACTTGAAAATAGTGGCAAAAGTGGGACTTCAGTGGGTGCGAACGGAACTTTCCAGATGCTTCCTGGGTACACAGAGTAAAATACTGCTACATTATTTTCAAAATACTACCAAGGCAATATTTTTATTTCTGAGTACCAGTTCCTGCTGTAATGCTACCTAGATTTCTCCAATACATCATGTGTTTTGAATTGTAATCATGGAAGCATGCAGCTACTTAATGAGGGTTACCAAAGCTACCAAAATTTGGCTAACAACATAAGAAGGAGGCCTGTCCATCACACCAAAAAATTACCTTGTCCCGTTTGGCAGCCGGAGAATCATGTATGCACATTCTACATACTTATAATTACCATAATACCAGTCCCAATGTTATCTCATAAAAAATGAGAACCAAGACAAAACTAACAACTATGATACTGGCAAACTATGTCATTGCAAATTGTCGTCAATGTCAACAACAGGCCACAACAAACACTGCATTTGCCACTGCCTTTGCTGCCATTGAAGCAGCTGTTGCTTCCCATATTCCTCCTGCCAATGTTCCACATCTTGTTGGGTTTGCTGTGCCTCCAGTAGGAGCAGAAGCCACAGCACCCCTGTAGCAGCCACTCTACCCAGACGGAACATGGTACCTCCAAATATTCCACCCCAATGGCTGGCCTTGCAAAATATCACTTTTGATGCGGCCTTTCTCAAGGAGGAAGCCACGGCCACAGCTGTCTCCTCTAATGCACCTGTTGTCCCACCCCCTGATGGATTTGTTGAGCCTCAAGAAATGGACACAGCACCCATTCCCCAAGAACTCAAAGCACCTCAAGCTCAACCAATTCCCTATCCTCCTCCACCTTGTGGCCATGGCCATCCAAAACGGGCATCTCGTTGCCAATTCACTCTACGAGAACAACACTATCCTGTGCTTCTGAACCTTATGCTCTGGAATGAAGGATGAACTTATGGCAATTCACGCTGACCACGTGTATTGTCACTATAAGGACAGGATCTATGAGGACCCTGATGCAGATGAAGGCTCAACACCCACATACACTTTAGGCTCTACTCTGTGCTTGCATGGAAAAGGAACATCTCCTATTTCATGCCCAACACCCACTAGCAATGGGATGATGCGCACCGAGAAGGCAATCCAACTCGATCTGTCCACATGTCAAGGTTGACACAGGCAATGCGGTGCTTCCACATGCAGCACCATGGTGTTGTATCAAGCGTGAGGCGACCGATGACCACCAGTGAGTTTGAGCAACTCCTGGAAGCCTATTGGCGGGCCAACACCAAGGAACTCAGCCTATGTGGTGCTGTCCTGACCTCTTTTCAGCTTTCCATGATTGGGAGGCTTGATGACTGCTCCAAAGCAGCCTTTCCTTCCCATATGAAGGAACACATCATTGAAGCTTACTTTGATTTGGGAGCAAGCAATCAACTCAAGGTGGGTGTTAGTCCTGTGAAGAGGAAACCTTTGGTTGTAACTGCTACCTGGGCATGACTCTGAAGTGGTTATGGACTTTATGGATGTTGATGACACTGAATTCAATGCACAGACAAGTCTTGCTCTGAGACAGCAAGAGGTACGTATGCTGCCTTCCCAAGTTTGGCATTTCCAGTAAAATAGTGAACTAATATGAACTAATGGACGCTCGTGCTGATGCGGAGCATTGACTTGCTGTTATGAAACGGCTGATGAGCCATATGTCCAATAACATTTCTCGTCTTTCCAGTTCAATGTCCGCGAAAAAATTTGACTTTAAGTAATTTATACTTTTTGTTAGACCTTTCAATCTTGAACGATATAATTGTTTCGACATAAAACGATTTTCACATATAGTAGGTACATTGCGGTGGTTCTTGACGAGTTATGGTATCGTACATACGATCACAATCTATCACAATCACAATACACTGAACACAGCGGTACACTATGGCTCACTATGGTACCGAACCAAGTGAGGAAAAGAACTAGGAAAGTACTTTGGTGAAGATGTCCCAATCAACGAAATCCTCGGCGTGCAATTCCAATGCTGTAATCAATCCCTATGCCAAAAAGAGGAACACGGCGCTGACATCATTAGCCAATTCTACTGCGGCATCATCAGTGGTGAAAAACGATGTGTCGTCTACTGCCGCCCATCGATCCGCTATGATCGGAATACATCACGATGCTAGAGGACAGAAAAATTGTCCTCCGGACCTTGATGTCGATCCTGCGTCTACATTTAGCCAGGCATTTGGAGATTACGACCCCGATGCTCAATTTGGAGTAGAAGAGCGGTTTGCACAATATCAGTTTGACGAGGCCTTGGCACCATCATCTACACCAAGAAGCAATGTTCACAATACATCGTCCGCAAGAAATGAGCCCTCGGCCCGAGACCATCACGTCTTTCTACAGCCACATATTCTTCATGTATCCACTCGTCAGAGAGGAAATCCCGTTTTGAACCACATACGAAATGTACCTTACCAGTTATCTCAAATGGTACCGGACTACATCTTTGCTCCTACGCGATGCGCTCTATTTCTTTCAATAAGGTACCACAATCTTCACCCATATTATATCCATCGACGAATCGCCGAATTAAAATCCGACTTTGAATTAAGGGTGCTGCTCTGCTATGTCGATATTGATGACAATTCAAATGTTCTTCTTTTCTTGAATGATTTGTGCGTGCAGAATAATTTGACACTAATACTGGCATGGTCAGAAGAGGAGGCAGCACGTTATCTCGAAACATTTAAAGCTTTTGATGGGAAAGATGCTTCTCTCATTCAAAAGCGCGAGCATGCCAATTTTATAGATCAGATATCGCATGTTTTGGGGAGTGTACGAGCTGTTAACAAAACGGATGCTAGTCAGCTGCTAGCACAATTTGGAACATGGAGAAATTTAGTTGGCGCCAGTGTTGAAGAGTTGAGTGTATGTCCTGGAGTTGGTGTGAAAAAGGTAAGGCGACTATACGAAGCTTTCAGAAGGCCCTTTTCCAAGGAGGGGGCCAAGAAAAGGAAAGAAAAGGAAAAGGTTATCGGGGTGGAGAACAACATGAGTTTTGTGGAAAAGTTTAGTGCACAACAGAATGTTTCCTCGCAGTTGTCATCTTTGAATACTGACGAAGACCATGATTCCGCAATAAAAGATGAGCCTGAACAACTGTAACACTCCCCACCGACAATATCATGCAACAATAAACATTTTAATGACTGCTGAGAGAGAATTGTGGGCTTCAATATATCAGATTAACTTCTGCTCCAATCTTGTTTCATACACCCTGAAGTTGAGGGAAATGGTCCAATAAAATTAAATTTAAGCATTTGAACCTTACAAATATAAGTTAAAGCTTTCATCTAAATTTCAACACTTGTATTAGTTAGAAGCAAAGTATTCTGTCAACTGTTCCATCAAATCATTCATAGTAGTAATAGGTAACAACTCCCAAAATACTGGGAAGTCTGAAAAAGAAACCTCGTGAGAGGCGTTTTCTCTGCCAGCAAAGCCAAACGCTGTGCACATGTTAGAAATGGTTATTGAGTTAGGTCCCTTCATGGATGGTATTCCAAAAAGTCGTCCGTTTTGAGAAGCTTCATCCGTTATGGCTGATTCTTGAGGAAGGGATGAATCTTAAGATTCATCCTTTTTCTCAAGAATCCTCCGTTTTGGGCCAATTTGGACAATTCTTGGCAAAAAGGATGAAATTTAAATTTTCTTATAGAAATCATACTGATTCCTATGACTCAACAATGAATCTTTGCGGTACGGATGTTTCTCGAAAATCATCCATATTGCCAAGATTCTTCCATTTTGGCTTAAAAAAGCTGAATCTCAAGAAAACAGACGTATTTACCAGAATCGTCCTTTCCTCCCCAAAAACGTCCGTTCAGCCTGATTGGCAGTTGCGATAAAAATTTCGAACATCAAGCAGTCACAGCAAAGCCGACTCCTTCTTCCAGATTGCCATTCAACACGACGTTGAGGATTTGGTTGAGATGGAGTATTCTGATCAGATGCAGGAGTAAGAAGGGTATGTAGTTGAAGGCATAAAATAATATTAAAAGTTTTTATATACATATTCCAAAGCAGTATTATAGGTATCTTATCCTACTTTTCTTTTACTAGAGTACTATTTAACTCTAATGTTAATTAAAGTAGCCTCCCTTCAGCTTCCTTCAGTAAAAGACTTGCTACCTGTTTACATTCTTGAAACATTATCTAATCTCATGGACACTCAACCCAAAGTACCCACTGCTGAAAATAAAGCACAGGAACTGCAACCAGCACTGTTGGTGAATGTTTTTAGCATCTTAGTGTTTGTCATCGTAACATCTTGCATGCAAACATTTTGACCTGATGATTTTTTACAAACAAGTTCTTTCAATTGATACAATAGTTTGCCTCCATCCTCTGTGCTTCCATGTCAATTCATTGGACCAGGAAAGAACGTTGTTGCCATGCTTTGTTGAGAACCTCTGCACATTGAAGTCTGTGATATAATTTTTGAGGATATTGTATCTTGGTCATCCCATTCATTTTCCTATGGGTGCAGCAATCACAACCTTACCATATGGCACAGAAAAAAATCATGCTTTTGACAGCATAGACACTTTGTGAAAAACTCATTTGCAAGGCAAGGGTGTGAAAAAACTCAAGCAGGCAAAATTCTCAAACACAGCGTTTTCACCACTCATAGATTTTGTGGAGAATCAAGCAGGTCAAATTTATGTATGTTCACTCTGTTCTGCTTGTTACCATTCTATGCAATACCATGCATTCTCAATTTGTGATGAGAAATTTTGAGAGAATTATATGGCATGAACTAGGTAGGTAAACAATATCTAAGGTAAATATTACTTTGTTCAGTTCTTAGGTGAAATAGGCACAATAGTAGCACACAGAGCCCCTTTCTAATATACTTGAGCCTCCCTCATATTCGTACCATTCTTAAATACCTATTTTGAGTTTTTTTGATCTCAGACATCTAGCAATTTTCAAAAATCAACCTACATATTGATGCACCATTTTCCAAGGTTTTCACCTCATCCTTTTGGACTGTATATTTCCATACTAACATCCTGTCTCCATTGTGACACTCATATGCCACAGTTTCCATATCATACTTATGTGTAATGAGCAAGCCTGCCTTTGCTGTCACAAATGAGACATCTTTGATCAAGTCATCAAACAAGAGGAAGGGATAACTCCTCACTTTGGAGTCATTTCACTGCACACCATGATGTTCCCATATGCCTGTGATGTTCTGTTGAAAGACGCAAAGACATAAAAGACCTGTATGTTTGTTTAATCATGACATCACAAGATTTTTAAGTGTGATGGATGCAAAAGATCACTACATTCATCATCAAAGTATCCAACATTGCTCATTGTCGTAACAGGTTTCACTGGCAATGCATTTATTTGAGATGATGCGGCAATGGTCACATTGACAGGTATTATTATGGGATCTGTTCATTATTTACTGATTTGTTTGTTCATGTGCCTAGGCCATACACGCCATTCATTGACAGCAAGGGTTCATTAGAAAAGTGAACCTTTCCAGAGTTAGCCCAAGACTGCTAAATCCTGCCAATTGTCTTTGCACCATGTTCATATGGAGTAGAACATGGGGTCCTTTGATGGTCCTACAGTTGTTGATTGGCATAATAGTAAGCCCAGTTGCAAAGCATTATCAGTTTGCAAGAAGGATACTCATCAAAATCCTCAAGAAAAATGCCCTGCTAAGATCAGCCATCTGACACCTGAAAAACTTGAGGTATACATGTTATTATTGAAGCTTAATATCATGCACTTGACAATGTTTGGGGCATGAGCATGACGGATGAGATAAGGTGCCAAATTGAACAAGCTCTAGATGAAATTGTCCAGTCATGGTTGTATGCAATTGTACCATCAGTGCTGCTTTATACAATGTTCCTGGTTGTTAACATATACATGCTCAAAACAAAGCAGTCTTCATCTTTGCCTTCTCCCAACATTACATCCCCTTCCTCCTCTTTTCTTTTCCCATGATTTTTGACCATCTGCATAGGATGAATTGAGTATGGGAAGGCTTATTGCTCCCACTGATACAACCACCTTTGCTGTCATAAATTGTTGGGGCATAAGTTACTGCTGCTGTACAACAAGAATTTACATATACCATTCCATATGCCATTCTTCCCTTTCTCTCTCCATCCAAAATCCCCTCTCCTCAATTTTTTTATTTGCAGTCTCCTGCATGATCTTACATCTCATTCATCTGATGATTCATGATCATCAACATGGTTGGTGGAAACTTGACTCATCATTGTCATTATGCCCACATTTGTTGAGCTGCAAGTGATGGGTGTTAACCAAATCTCTCTCCAAAAATGCAGGTTATAATAATCTTTATATTAACATACATTAAAATAGTACTCACTCCATAATGAGGTGAAGCTTATGTCCAACTACAACTCAAACTGATGCTAGATCACCTCTAGCACATATCACACCACCTGCAGCTCATGCTCAGGCAACTCCTTCAACAGGAACAACAATTTCTTTGCTTTCGTCTCATTCTCCTCATGTACCTTCATTGTTGCTTTCTTCATTTTCATATCCTTCATCTCCTAGATCCCCTGCAGCAAAGACGTTATCTTAAGAACCTTTCACACCCCCTAATTTTTTCATGATGAGACTGCTTATCTCCTCATTAGTCTCACAAATGTGAGCTGGCATGTTGGGGTCCCCTGTCCCCATCTTGATCATGGAAAGATTATAAACTTCATTTTAGCTGGTCTCCAGTTTACTCTTGGTTCAGATGAAATGTCATGTGGCAGCACTTTGTTCCCACTTGTGTCCTGACATGGGAAGATAATCCTTGATTGAATCCAAGATGTGTGAAACTTCAAGGGTGAATAATTTATTGTCCCACAAGACAACCTAGCTCTTCATATCCTCTACCAGGTCACAACCTGCAAGACCACCTGCTGCTGCTGCAGATCATTCCCCTCTAAATCCAGCACCACAGGTAGTGGCATTACCTGCAGCACATCTTAAATTATGGATGTGCTGCATGGTTTTACAGTCATTGATACAGGACATGTTTGAAGGTTAAATTCCACAGCCCATTTGGGATGTGACACAGGTCCAATCGTTGGAGAAACTTTTCCGTCCAGTTTTTGTGAATAATGCAGTGTTGTATTGTTAGGGTATATAACACATGGCAAGTTGTTTCCACCCTTACAATCATGTGTACAAGCATGCAAACTTGATTTTTATAAGGTTTGAGTGTTTGTTCATATATTCCCATCATTACAGCACAAAACTTCACCACAGTTTGAAGGACATTTGTGCAATATCAGATGCGTGCAAAATTCAACCAAAACAGAGCTCACTCAAAATGACCCTCCTTTGGGGGTATGAGTATGAGTTGGAAAGACAGTGGACACACATACATGTGCATGACATGAAATTTATAAATCATTTTTATAATGTCATACCTAGATATTGATTATTCAAACTTGAACTTGCAATGAGCATCCAACAGCCAATGCAACTTCAAGACTCCTTCTCTCAAAGTTGGGTATCTTATGGGCACAAACTGTAGCAAGAGTAAAAATTAAATTCTCCCAGAAACCAGATTATACAACTTAGCTCAAGTTCATGTATTTGCATGGATGACTCTAAGAGAACTCTAAGGTTCGGCCTCATGGTGTGGGAATTTTACAATGTATGGTGATTGCTTGACCTGAGCTGGTCGTCGCAAAAAAACATTAAGCACAAAAATATAGGTAGTGTCAACAGGTGTCGAACATTTATTTTTATGAGCTATTTTTCATGCAATTGTGAGGATGGAAGGGCAATGGAGCTGCGATTCCAATCCTCATGATGCAACCAAAGTTTGTGTAGAACCTGCACAAAACTGGTATGTTCATGCCCTTCTCAAGAGCATTCCCTTGTTTCGGGCTATGGACTTCTGTGTTGGGGAGTCCATGCCATTGGGAGTAGGGCAGTGGACTCCTGTGTTGGGGAGTCCATGCCTTTTGGATCAGGGGCAGTGGACTCTCCTCCTGGGGAGTCCTGAGAATGATCCTGTTAGTTTTTGTACCTAAGGGTACAAAAATTGGCCTATGTCACTCGCCCCCATGAATGGAGTATCAGGTAAAAATGGAACAAAAAACTAACTGTTTTTAGGCAAAAAAAATGTTCTCATCAGAGTAACTATAACAAACTAAAGAGTTTGTTAAAAATGTGTAACAAGTAAGTGTTGATTGAAGAGGGAGAGGGCATTTTTGTTGTTTGAAACTGACATTATAATACAGTTTTAAGTTTGATTGTTAAAAAAATTGTAACTCTTTATATTTAATCTTTCCGATTTTTTCCACGTTGAATCCTGATGGTGGTGTTCGTATGAATTAGTCCAAGGATCACTTTCATATCTACTTTCACCTTTGCAGGGTATACCATCTTTTATAAGAAGTACTAGATCACCAACTTTTTAGTCCCAATCACGAAGTGAGCTATTTTCCCATTCTGTGTTTTGGTCTGTTTGGTGTTGCCTATATTCTCTAATGCTGTTCCAGTCAGCCAGGAAGGGAATGTCAAACAACATGTCCCTACCAAAAATGGCTACACCTGGGGAGGCTTTTAGTACTGTGTGGTATGTTGAGCGAATGGCCCAAGCGACGTTTGTCATGAACTTATCTATATCGCTTGGCTCTACTGAAGGGGCCATGTCTAGTTCAGCTGTTTGGAGCATAGATGGAATCACCTGATGTACTCATTCTAGAATAGCATTCACTTGTGGATTCTCGACACTGGTAGGCTTACTCGTGATCCCATATGATTTACATAAGGCTTTGAAGTGAAGTTTGAATTTGCTTCCATGGTCATAAATTATGTCTTGACAACATGGATATATACTAAACCAGGTCTTGTTCACTAAGTTGCTGATCATTGCTGATGACTCATCAAAGTATCTAACTTAGGTTCCTCATGGGTCTTTTTCCCCTTACTCCCTTTTGTATCCAGGGGAATAATCGCCTCAGTGATTGCTGGCAGTTCAACTATTTCAAACCAACTGGAAGCTGGGTCAGTCATAGTCAGGCACATGAAATCAATTACTGTCCCATCTATACCTTTGATCGTGTACAGGCCTATACGGTCCACACATAGTACTTCCCAAGGGTTTGTGATGACGAATTTAGTAGGGAGTTTCCCATACTTATGCTTATGCCTCTTGTTGACTTGGCATGCATGACAGTTTTTGACATATTTATTGACGGTATTTCACATACAATTCTAGTACATCACAGCACAAAGGGTTTCTTTGAGTCTAGTGTGTCCAGGGTGCTGTAGATAGTGGTGGTACCAACTAACTGCATGGTGTTGAAGTTCTTTTGAAATGACCATCTTTCCATCCTTGCATAGGATTTCTGTACTTTCGACCAATTGTGTCAAGTACTGATCTTTCAGCATCTTCAAGCTGGCATCAAGTGTTTGTGCTTTGGCAATCTCTCATACTGTTAATGGGTAGACTACATCTTCTTTGCTGCAGTTTGCAAACACCAGATTCATTTCCTCTTGGTATATGCAGAGGTGTCTATTACACTCTCTTCTTGCATGGTGTAATGGCATGAGCATTTTGTGAACATCATCCAGTTCTCGTGCTCACTTGGAATTGGTTCGATGTCTAAGCGAGAGATGGCATCGACAACAGTGTTATGTGTACCTTTAATGTAAACAATTTGGGTTGGTAGACATAGTCAGAGGTTAGTCCGAGGGCATCTTGGATTAGATTTTTATGGTCTGTCTAGACTATTAATCTTTCTCCCCACAACATGCCTTTGAGCTCTTTGAGTGTTTCCAATATGGCCAGTAGTTCTAGTTCCATCATGCTGTTCTTCTGTTGTGTCATCCACAGTTTCCTGCTGAAGAATGCAAGTGGCCTATTACCCTGGGTGATGACTGATCCAAGCTGATTAGACGAGGCATAAGTATATATCTCAAAATCCATTGAATAATCGGGATAGGCTAAGACTTCATCCTTGGCAATCGAAGACTTAGCATCATCGAATCCTTTTTAACGCACCATGTCTCAGTATCATGGCGTTTCTTCATCTTATTGGCTCTGGTGACCTTGGTGTGACCAAACTCTCCTATCAGTGAGTTGAGTGGGGCGAGCACTTTGCTGTGTCTTGCCCAAAGATCTCTATAATACTGGACCATGCCAAGAAACTTAAGGAGGTCTTTGACATTTTTTGGCGGTGAGATTGCAAGAATCGCCTTGCCTTTACCTTTTTCTGTTGAGGTTCAGTCCCTGTTCGTGTGAAGGTATAACATAGATATTCTGTTTCAATGGCACAGAAAAACAACTTTTGGACGTTGATCCGCAAGCCCACCTTGCATAGCCTGGTAAGCACCATTCTCAGTTTGTCAAGGTGGTCTTCCAGATTTGCCTTTGTGCGCTGCAAACGAAAAACACCGGTAGCCTTCTGGTACACTCTCAAAATGTCAGAGTGTACAGGGAGGTTACCGGAATTTCAAGAGTGTACGGGAGGGTTACCTTTTTTTGTATTGTTTAAGCCACAGATACATTTATTACGCTAAGCTTTGAAGCAAAAAAATCTTTGGAGTTGTTGTGTGTTTCATGACTCACATTTTGCAAATCACAAGTTACAAACAGTAAGATCGCCTGTTGGGTCTAGTTTTGATTTCAATTCTAGGCTTCATCTATGATTTTATTTGGTGAGTGTTTATTGGGCCTATTTATATTTTCAAATCAAGTATGACATTTACTGTATATGGTACATACAATGTGGTTCTATCAGAAGTGACCGCGCCAAAAAATGAGAACACACAAGAATAACACATGGGCTGAAAATTGGTGAAGTGTGTCTGCATGACTGTTACTTATTTGTTTGTATCACTGCACCTCACAATTGCGCAACATATTCCTACAGTATACGGTATGTATGATATAGTTATAGTACATACCATACTACAATACCCGTGCTTGACTCAGAAGCAACTGTAGCAGTGTGCCCCTTCACCCCTTTTCACATCACATATATATTTTTCAATTACATTGATACCCCACCAGCCCATCATGGGAGCGGCCGAAACTCAGTCCACAGACTGAGTTAACCCTCCTGCCTTGCACCGCTGTGTTGCCAACAACAATTGGCATTGGCAGGTATATTTTGAGGGTGAGTTGTAATGAACTCATCTTTTTGGCAGTAGTATACTCACCACATGTCATTTTTTTCCAAATAAAGAGTTACAGGCCTACCAGCAAAATCGCCGAAACTCAGTCCACAGACTGAGTTAACCCTCCCGCCTTGCACTGCCATGTTGCCAACAACAATTGGCAGTGGCAGGTATATTTTGAGGGTGAGTTGTATTGAACTCATCTTTTCTGGCAGTATTATACTCACCACATGTCTTTCCAATTAAATAGTTACAGGCCTACCGGCAAAATCGCCGTAACTCAGTCCACAGAGTTTGGGATTTCACTTTGCGCCGCTGTGTTGCCAACAACAATTGGCAGTGGCAAGTATATTTTGAGGGTGAGTTGTAATGAACTCGTCTTTTTTGGCAGTATTATACTCACCACATGTCAATTTTTTTTCCAATTAAATAGTTACAGGCCTACCGGCGAAATCGCCGAAACTCAGTCCACAGACTGAGTTAACCCTCCTGCCTTGCACCGCTGTGTTGCCAACAACAATTGGTAGCGGCGCGTATATTTTGAGGGTGAGTTGTAATGAACTCGTTGTTGTTTGAAGTATTATACTCACCACGCGTCAATTTTTTTCCAATTAAATGGTTACAGGCCTACAGGCGAAATCGCCGAAACTCAGTCCACAGACTGAGTTAACCCTCCTGCCTTGCACCGCTGTGTTGCCAACAACAATTGGCATTGGCAGGTATATTTTGAGGGTGAGTTCTAATGAACTCATCATTTTTGGCAGTATTATACTCACCACATGTCAATTTTTTTCCAATTAAATAGTTAAAGGCCTACCAGCAAAATCGCCAAAACTCAGTCCAACGGAGTTAACCCTCCTGCCTTGCACCGCTGTGTTGCCAACAACAATTGGCATTGGCGGGTATATTTTGAGGGTGAGTTGTAATGAACTCATCTTTTTTGACAGTATTATACCCACCACACGTCATTTTTTTCCAATTAAATAGTTACAGGACTCCCGGCGAAATCGCCGAAACTCAGTCCACAGACTGAGTTTGGGATTTCACTTTGCACCGCTGTGTTGCCAACAACAATTGGCATTGGCGGGTATATTTTGAGGGTGAGTTATTACGAATACAATTATTTCTACACTTGTTTTGACTACATCTAATTTTCAATTAATTTATTTTCAGGCCAGGCACGGGAACAGCCGAAACTCAGTCCACAGACTGAGTTTGGCATCCCGCCTTGCACCACCATATTGCCAACAACAATTGGCAGCGGCATGTACATATTTAAGGTGAGTTATGATGAAACCAAACTATTTTACAATTGCTTTCATTTCAGCTTAGTTTCAATTAAATAATTGATTTTCTTTTACCTTGGTGTATGGTCCGCAGTATTGTTTTTTAGCTTGGGGCTGAAATTTTTGGCACGATTGTCATGTCATTTAGGTGGGCGATAAGTTGGGCGGGCCCCTAAAGTATGGTGATGGAGTATGTTTAATTTTATTAGTTGAGATAAATTGCACATACTCTGCTATGACTGTAGTCCACCAGTATAAGACCCGGTAGCCCTCCTGTATGCTCCGGTAGCCCTCTTGTACATTCCGGTAGCCCTCCTGTACCTTTCGGTAACCCTCCGGTACTCTCTGGTAACCTTCCCGTACACTTCTGGTTACCCTCCCGTACACTTCCGGTATGCCACCGGTAAACTTTTTTTAGCTACTAAGTAATGAAGTTATAGCCACTAATTAGATTGATATCGATTCTAAGACTTACTGAGAAGTCTATTTTCTTGTAAAAAGTACCAATTCCTATCGTACATAGAAATAAATCCAAAAGCTCCTTTTGGTCTCAAATTTCCGGTAACCTCCCGGTAGACTCCGGTAACCTTCCCGTACACTAGTTTACTGGAGGGTTACAGAAGTGTACCGGGAAGTTACCGGAAGATACCATTCCAGGGGCTCCGGTAACCTCCCCATACACTCAAGTGTACGGGGACGTTACCAGTGTTTTTCATTTGCAGTGTGATGCATAACAAATCATCAAGGTAAGCTCTTAAGAAGACTAAGACTACCATTAGTACTGACATTTTTGCTTGAAAGATGTCTGGCAAACCTGCGATGCCCATAGGCAATCAGAAGTAAGAATACCTGCCCCATAGGAAAATGAGGGTACATATTTTGGATGAATTGGGATCCAATCTAGCGGTATAGTAACCCATGTTTAAATCTAGGGTTGTAGCATAGGTAAATCCTTCTAGCTCTTGCAGAACTGTACTGATTTTGGGTAATGGAAACGGCTTTCTAATTGGTTGTTTATTTACTTCTCTAAAATCAGTGAGAAACCGTACAGTTCCGTCTTTCTTTGCAGTGTAAATGATGATGAAGCCCATTCCGACTTTGGGCTGAAACTCTACCACTCCCAGTTCGCATAATCTATTCGGTTCTTTGATAGTTGTTTCTTTGCAAGATTTGGGTACTGGGTATGCCCTGCCATGATATGGCTTTGCACCTTCCTTGAGTTCAAGGGACATGGGCTCTGTGTTCCAATCACCTAGTGTTCCGTCAAAAGGTTCCTCAAAATGTGTGAGCAACTCCATCAACAAATTTTGGTCTTGGAGACTAAGGTGAGTACATGACCTAAGCCGGAAGTAATCGAAAAGTAGTTGTAGATAAGAAGTAGAAAAAATGATGTACCAGTTGTTTGGAGTTTATTTTTATGAGCTAAAAAACTGATTGAAAATGAGGACATTTATCATGAATTTTGCATGTAATTCGAGGAGGGTAGATTTGCATGAACCCTATTGGAATCATGCATGCCAAACTGGGCGTACATGCACCTGGTTTGGGCTGTACATGCATTCTTACATGCCAACCTGAATCCACTTGAACCTAATTAGGCTGTAGATGTAGTCCTGCCAGTGGGTCCCCCAGGACCCAATGGTCTTGTTAAGAAGTCCTGCAGGACTCAATGGTCTTGTTAATGAGTCCTACTTCTATTTGGTGGGATCCTACCCTTAGTTAGGAGAATTCCTATTTGTATGTGTACTCCTGGGCCTGATATTGGGCCCAGGTTGGGTCAGGGGTACCAGTAGGTATCCTTGGCTCATGTCACGCGCCCCCACAAATGGAGTGATAAGGTGTCAATGCACACGAAAAAAGAAAACCCCCTGAGGAAAAAATAACTCGGAGGAGAAAAAATAGATGGTGGAGCATTGACGAAGCGTAAGTCTTAGAAGGAGAAAGGGGTAAGGTACATTTAGTTTATTCAAAGTATGGTGTAACTCTCCTAATGTTCAGTCTCTCAGGCTTAGTCCCGCGTTGAATCCTTATTGTGCCATTTGTATGAACTGACGTGATGGTCCAAGGATCACTTTCATACCGGCTCTCTGTTTTGCGGAGGATACAGACTTTTTGCAGCAGTGCTTTGTCACCGGGCTGGTAGTCCCAGTCGATGAGAGAGGCATTCTCCCGTCTTGTGTTGCGGTCTGTTTGCTGCTGTCTATATTCCCCTATTTTAGACCAGTCAGCAATGTAGGGGACGTCAAACAACATGTCCCTTCCAAAGATAGCTGCTCCTGGCAATGTTTTTAGTACTGTGTGATAGGTAGAGCGAACGGCCCATGCGGCATTTGTGAGAAAGTCGGCAATGTCACTCTTGCTGATTGTTTCGGCCATGTCTAAATCAGCTGTGTGGAGCATCCCCATGATTGTTTGATGCACACGCTTGAGTATTGTGTTCGCTTGTGGGTTTCTGACACTGGTCGGCTTACGCTTCAGACCATATGAATCACAGAGGGTCTCGAAGTGAAGTTTGAATTCACTTCCGTTGTTGTAGATAATGTATTGACTATGTGGGTAATGGCTAAACCAGTCCCTGTTAACTATATTACCTACTGTTGCTGACGTCTTGTCAAAGTAGGGTTGCTGTGGTTGGACATGTGTGTCTTTGCTCCTTTGCCCCTTTGCACCCATGGGAATATCAAGCTCCTGGAGCTGTGATACCGGCAACTCTACAATTTCGAACCAGCTCGTTGCGGGGTCGATCATTGTGACGCACATGAAGTCAATTTGTGTCTTGTCCTTGCCCTTGATGGTGTACCGTCCTATGAGGTCCACACATAATGCCTCCCAAGGGTTGGTGATTGCAAGTTTTGTAGGCAGTTTCCCGTATTTTAACTGCCTGCGCTTGTTCACCTGGCAACTATGACACTTTTTGACGTGTGATTGGACTTTCGTTCTTAGACCTTTCCAATACATTGAAAGACGAAAAGTTTCTTCGAGATGCTTGGTCCCGGGGTGTTGTAGGTAGTGGTGGAACCAGGCTACCGCACGGTGTTGGAGGCTTTTTGGAATAACCATTTTTCCATCCTTGCAGAGTACATTAATGTTCTCAACTATTTGAGTTGAGTAGCCTTTGTCTAGAAGGCTATCATCTTCTTGTTGTGCCTCCACTATCTCTCTGGTTGTGAGAGGATAGATGGAGTCCTCTTTGTTTCGATTCGCAAACACCTGGTTCATGGATTCCTCGGTGGTTGCTAGGGATGATTCCGGCTGTGTCGTGTTATGGTAAATGGTAACACCAACATTGTGCGAAGGTCATCCAAGTTGACCTGTCATCTGTGACGGGTCCATAGTCCAGTCGTGAAATGGCATCCGCAACTGTATTGTGGATGCCCTTGATATACATGATGGTGGGGCCATCTTCTTCTAAGAGTAATCTCCAGCGGTACACTCGATCAGAGGTCAGACCTAGAGCATCCTGCATTAGATTTTTGTGGTCAGTATAGACCATGATTTGTTGTCCCCAAAGCATGCCTTTGAACTCTTTTAGTGTTTCTATTATGGCCAGTAGTTCTTGTTCGGTCACGCTATACTTTTGCTGCGCCTGACTCAGTTTTCTACTGAAGAACGCCAGCGGCCTGTTGTTTTGAGTAATCACAGCGCCCAATTGATATTTGGAACTATCTGTGTAAATCTCAAATCCCTGTGAATAATCAGGGTAGGCCAAGGTAACATTGCGAGCGATAGTTGCCTTTACAGTGTTGAATGCTTGCTGATGGATGTCTTCCAAATGCCACGGCTTTTTCTTAGTTTTGTTAGCCTTCGTGACCTTGGTGTGTCCACACTCACCAACTAAATTGGTAAGTGGTGCAAGTATTTCACTGTGTCTTGCCCAAATGTCTCTGTAGTATTGGACCATGCCCAGAAACCTACGGAGTTGTTTAACATTTTGAGGCGGTGTTAATGCGAGGATTGCCTGTACCTTTTTTGGTTGTGGTTTTATTCCATCTCTGGATAATACATATCCTAGGTATTCTGTCTCCACGGCACAGAAGGACGACTTGCGTGCATTGACAGTCAAGCCTGCATCTCGCAACCTGATGAAAACTCTTCTTAATTTAGTAAGATGGTCTTCTAGGTTACCCTTGCTGATGCATAGTAAATCATCAATATAAGTTCGGACAAACTCAAGGGTTGCCATTAGCTCAGACATCTTAGCTTGGAAGAAGTCGGGAGAACATGCAACACCCTTTGGTAACCGTAGGTGAGAGTACTTACCCCACGGAAAATAATGGTGCATATTTTGGACGCATCTGGATCCAATCTAATAGTATAATAGCCCATGTTTAGGTCAAGGGCTGTGGCATATGTAAAGCCTTCTAGTTCCTGTAGAACAGTGCTAATTTTGGGAATGGGAAACGATTTTCTCACTATGTGTTTATTTACTTCCCTAAAATTGCTGACAGCCCGAATGGTGTTGTCTTTCTTGGGTATGATGAATGTGGGTGATGCCCATTCAGAATCATCTTTCCATTTAAGTACCCCTAAGTCACATAGCCTTTGTACCTCCCTTTTGGTGATTTCTATGTGCTTCTTGGTGGGAAAAGGCCTGCCATGATATGGCTGTGCTCCTTCCTTCTGGAGGGAGACCGGCTTGCAATCCCAGTCACCTAGTTTCCCACTAAACAGCTCCTCAAATTCTTATATGAGTTCCAGTAACTTTGCTTGTTCTGGGCCACTTAGGTGTGTGCAGTTGTCTCTGACAATTGCCCTGAGATCCGCTTTTTCATATATAGCATCTAATATTTTTTATGAGGCTTTGTTGCCTCCAGCGTACTCTGGGGTTCCTTGGACGTCTCTTGATAGATGCTATTATTCATAGTCCAAGTTTTTTCCATAGTCGCTCTTGTTTTTAGTTTATGGATGTCTCTCATTGGCAGTGAGATGCCATCTACTGTGATTTCCTTTGTCCGAAAGTCTAGGACAATTCCTAACTCCTTCAAGGTATTACTACCTAGAATGAGGTCAAACCCTGGTTTGGTCATGTCATTTTCCTTGTATTCTACAATGTCAGGTTGTAGAAGGTATTCCTTGGAATTGGAGTACTCAAAGAATTTGATCCTGATTTTGCCTCTTCAAGTTGTCTGGAAGCTCCCATTTGACGTATGCCGAGACTTTGGCACCTGCCTAGTCAGGTAGGGAAAGGGTTTGTCTTTTCCCTTTGGTAGGAAAATAAGGTCTTCATCAGACCCAGAGTCCAGTATGACTTTTATTTTGTTACTGGGGCGACTCCGCAGAGGTTGTTTGTATGCTCTGGTGGATTGACTTTCAGTCACCGGTTCCATTATGGCTACTAATGCCATAGCACCGAGGCGATCCTTGGTGTGTGGTGCAATCACTTCTTTGGGTTGATTGATGCTATAATTTACACTGGGCATAGGTGGATTGGCCTCAGTGTACTGTGTTTTGTTACTGACAACTTTTTTGTCGTAAGATTTTTTTAAGTCAGATGAGGTCATTGACTTCACTTTATTCCGAATTTTTAATTCGGGCTTTTTTGTTTTGGAACAAGATTTTTTTGATATGTTGTCTTTCGTGACAGCTAATTTAATTTTTCTAGAATTTTGACTTTTATTAGTCGGGATAGCTTTACTCGGACTGGGGGTAGTGTAACTGTCAACTGCAGTAATTAATTTACGTTTCTTACAGATATGTAATCCCCCAGTGCTATCCGACCTGCACCTTCACGAACTGTTGTCGGAGTCGCTGTCACTTTCCGAGTCATTGGCGCGACGTTTCTTGCGCTTGCTAGACTTCTTGCGGAGAGCTTTCTTCAACTCCGCCCGCACTATCTGGGCAAAGTTTGCACCCTCAGGCTTCCTTTCTTTAGAATTGGGCTTACCTGCACCCCCATTCTTCTTGATCGGAGTACCGTCTTTGTTATAACGGCGGCAGTCACTTGTATTGTGACTTTTGTGCGGCCCCCCATGTTTTTTGCATAGCACACAGTGCTTTTTGGTCCAGCCCACCTTCTTGGGCTTCTTGGGGATGCGGGAGTCCATCGACTCGATCTTCCGCTTCTGTTCAGCCCCCTTTGCCTTGGTCGTGCTAGCGGGCTTGTTATCGAGCTCCTCATTGTTCTCGATATTTTCTAGGACCAATAGTAGGGCCCTAGTATTGACTGGAGTGGTATTCTCTGTCAAGTCATACTGGGTCTGCCACTTGGCGGGACACATGCGCAATAGATGAGTCGCGAGGTCAGCGTCATCAAGGGGCAATACCTTCTTGCTAGCCTGATTAGCCTTCAGGCTGTAATACAGGCAGGGCAATGTCTCGAGGTAGCTGTTGAGCTGTTCTACTCGGACGAAAAACTGACGTATCGAAACCCGGTTGGGCTTCTTCAACGTATTCATGATATAATACTTGAGGGCCTTGCCCGTGTCATGACGGAACACCTGCAACATGGGAAACATGACGCACTCGTGAAACGAGTCGCAAGTCTTCTTGGGAGTCTCCGTGTGCGGTACTCCTTGATGTCTTCCCAAGGAGCTTTAGTCACTTGGGCCTTGATAATCTTCTCCCACGGCTGACGAGCCTCGTCGGAGAGGAGGTTTCCGTACAGCTCGAAAGGCTTTGCTCCAGCCGTTGCGAAGGCGAGCTTCGCATCTTCAAGAGCCTTCAGGACCTTGTCGTAGGAGGCATTGGCTTCCACTAGGGCAGATGAAGCAGTCTCGGTGGTTGTACCGGGCGCATCTCCTTTATTGCCCTTCTTTTTTTTCGGCATTGCGTACTTTCACGTACTCCTCCTTTGCTAGTTCAGCATTGATCTTGGCTGTTTCAACAGCCTTCTCGGCTTCAGCAAAGTCCGTGTCAAGCCCCATTTGCTTGCACGAGTGAATCGCGGAGCGTACATGCAGTAGAAACTGCTCGGGAGTCCCGGACACCCATACCGCCGCCTTTAACTCATTCCCAGTATTCGGGAGAATCAATTTAAAATAGGTGGTCTTTTTGTCCTTCGCGAGGGCATCCTGCACGGGATCCTGCTCAGGAATATAGCATATGGGGGAATTCTTTCCGCCAACACCACGTTCGCACTCTACCCACTTGAGCCCTTCTGGAAATGTTTTCACGGAGGACATGGCTCTCAACTTTTCACCTAGGCTAGTGCCTACAAAGAGCTTGGTGTAAGAGCTCCTTGGTGGACTGAGGAAAAATCGTTTGCATGGTGACTTGCAAGGAACGTAGTACCCTGTGTGGTAAACCTCGTCTTGTCGACCGCCTGTAGGTCGTCGGGATGAGCCTTTTGTGTGGTAGAAATTGCGATCAACTTACTGAGTTCGGCTATCGTACGATAGTGACCTAAGCCGGAAGTAAGCGAAAAGTAGTTGTAGATAAGAAGTAGAAAAAATGATGTTCCAGTTGTTTGGAGTTTATTTTTATGAGCTAAAAAACTGATTGAAAATGAGGATGTTTATCATGCATTTTGCATGTAATTCAAGGAGGGTAGATTTGCATGAACCCTATTGGAATCATGCATGCCAAACTGGGTGTACATGCACCTGGTTTGGGCTGTACATGCATTCTTGCATGCCAACCTGAATCCACTTGAACCTAATTAGGCTGTAGATGTAGTCCTGCCAGTGGGTCCCCCAGGACCCAATGGTCTTGTTAAGAAGTCCTGCAGGACTCAATGGTCTTGTTGATGAGTCCTGCTTCTATTTGGTGGGATCCTACCCTTAGTTAGGAGAATTCCTATTTGTATGTGTTCTCCTGGGCCTGACTTTGGGCCCAGGTTGGGTCAGGGGTACCAGTAGGTATCCTTGGCTCATGTCAGTACAATTGGTGCTAACAATTGATTGGAGGTCTGCCTTCTTATAATTAGCATCTAGGATTTTAACTGCTGGTTAGTACTCCCCAACCCATCATCTCAGGATGAGTCTGAGTCATCACTGCCACTTATGTTGTGATGCTTACACTTCTTCTTGTTGTTGGTGCGTTTCATTTCCTTGTTGGACTGGGTAAGTTTGTTGATTTTAGCTGATAGCTGTGCATAGCTACTTCCTTCTCGAGCAGGTCTCTTGGGTCCAAGAGAGTTTCTATTTGGCTTTCTTCCCTTGAAGCTTGACTTTGGGGTCCCATTGGAGTCATACTTCCAGCAATCAGGAGTGTTGTGGGTGGTATGTGTGCCCCCATGTTTCTTGCAGAGAGAACAGTACTTCTCTGTGCGACGTTTCTTTGGAATCCGGTCACTAAAAGAGACCATATTTTTCCTTGATGAGTCGTTAGACTTGGCTACAGTCTTGTGTCCTTCTCCAAGCTTCTTGGTGGGGTAGGCCTTCTTTATGCGTTCAATGACTTCGAGAAGTTCCCTGACACTTTGTGGTACCAAAGCTCCACTGAGCTTGTATTGGTCCTGCCAGTTCCTAGGAACCATCCTGAGGATGTGGCTTGCCAAGTTGGCATCATCAAATGGCCCATATATTTCCATAGACTTTTCAGTCTTCGAAGAGTGAAACAGCCACGGCAGTAGTTACACATACCCATTAAGGTGTTGGATCCTCTACACAAAGTCCCTGATTGGTACCCTGTTTGGTTTCTTCAGCCCATTGCTGATGTAGAAACATTCCTGCAGTGCTGCATCAGTCCTGAAGACAGTCTGCAGATGCAACTGGACACATTCCTGAAAGGAGTTCCAAGATGCCGGGTGTTTTGTGGGATGCTCAGTCCCATACAAGGTTCGCAGTTGATTTGCTCTCCAACAATGGTGGTCCAAGGACAACGGACAGTCTGTGACAGTTGAGTGGAGTACTGCAGGAAAATCGCTTGGTCAGCGGACACTATGGCCTCACTAGTGTGGGTTGCTTTGTTCCACAACTGGAGGACGGAGTTAAGGGAAATAAGCTTTTTTGTCAAACTCATTTGCCCTCCAAAGCATTTTAGCTTAGATTTCATAATTTTATCTCTTAGACTCACACTGAGTGGGGTTGTGGCCCGGGAGGTAATTAGAGTCACATTTTCGGAATTATTGTGTATTCTGTACCAAATTGTACCATATCATCTCAGGCATAAGAATTTCTCATACCTCTATACCTAGAGTTGGTTAGAAGTCGAGGTTCTGTTTGTGTCATGCGGGAGTCCCAGAAAGTATTGTACCGATTCCTATTGAGAAGCTTATTTGTATTTATATTTAAGCCGAACGGCTGACTCTTGGAAAATGGCTTAATCTTTAGAGTAAGCCATTTCCTAAGAGTAAGCCGTTTCGATCGAAAACAGCTCACTTTAGAAAAATGGCTTAGTCTTGAAGGTAAGTGTTTCTGATAAGATTAAGCCTAATGACATAGGAATCAATATTGTTTTTACGAGAAAGCTTGAACGTGTGCCATCTTCTGAAGAGTGAGCCGTTTAAGCCTGAAATGGCTTACTCTTCAGAAGACAGCTTATTTTCAAAAGTAAGCCGTTTTCTCAAGAGTAGGCCGTTTTTGTTTAAAATGGCTTACTATTGGAAAATGGCTTTTTTATCCAAAGAAAGCTGTTGAACGGAATTAGTAACTTGTTTTAGGAACATGTTGGGATAATTAATTCGACAACAATCAATGCAACTACGGCACATCTCATTGGTACCATACCTATAAAGGTTTTACTTTGTATTCCTCCGTCTGCCAATCAACTCTCCTTTCACCCTTTCCCATCCTCATACTACGTGAGGTAGGTACCAATTGTTTTTGTGGAGGTCAAACTACCTACAAGTACAGAGTTCAAGTACCAAATTCTTCATTAATAAGCCAGTTTAAATTTAGTTGCCAAAACAGAGGTTCTTTTCCCTCAACTCCGACAGGGGAATTTTCATCCTTTCCTTTGTACTTGGCTTTGGCTGCAGTGGCCGCAGTCAGTTTTGCCTAAGCCTTTTTATCTGCCTTTCAGGCTTCCTCATAGTCCGTATCTAAGCCTCTCTTGGAATTTCCATTGAGGTCTGGACATGGTTGAGGAACTGTTCAGGGCTTCCCTCATCGAAGACTGTGACAGACAACATCATGAGGTTGGAGACCTTGATTTTGTGGATCACCTTGGGGGTGTCATAGCAGTGGGAATGTAGGAGATGGGTGGCTTGGACCTCCCTGAGCTCCGCTCACACTCCTGCAGCTTGAGTCCTTCGGGGCTTGACTTGCTCGTTGACATTCTTTCGATTGCCTCTCCAAGGGGTGTATTATAAAACAAGGCCTTGAAAGAGGTCTTGGGTGCCCTGTGGAGGTTGGTTCGAAACGGATTTTTTATTTGAAATTTTTCGTTATGGATTTCTATTTCTTGAAAGTTTTGCTTCCAACTATTTTGCGAGAATTCTCAATCATGGCATTAACTCGATTTCTAGGATTTCTGCTTATTTGGCCGATCACAAAGAATTTTTTAAAGAGCTCATCGAACAGGAAACTGGAGGGATTCATCAATCGTGAAGATGATTTTGGAGAGATCATCAATCAAACAAAAAATTGATCACTCATGCAAAAAATTAAAAAATGCCTCTCACAATGAAAATTTATTTATTGCACCTTATGTTCAAGTAGTTGGATTTCGATGGCTTTGGTTCATGAAGGTCGCACCACTGTTATCTTAAGATAGTTACCTGAGCAGATCGTCACAAAAAATGTTAAGCGCAAAAAATATGGGTAGCGTCGACAGGTGTCAAACATTCATTTTTATGATCTTTTTTTATGCAATTGTGAATATGGAAGGACAGGGGAGCTGCAATTCCAATCCTCGCAATGCAACCAAAGTTTGTGTAGAACCTACACAAAACTGGTATGTTCATACTCTTCTCAAGGGTGTTCCCTTGCTTGGGGTTATGGACTTCTGTGTTGGGGAGTCCATGTCATTGGGAGTAGGGCAGTGGACTTCTGTGTTGGGGAGTCCATGCCTTTTGGATCAGGGGCAGTGGACTCTCCTCCTAGGGAGTGCTGAGAATGATCCTTTTAGTTTTTGTACCTAGGGGTACAAAAAAGGCTGATTCTTGGCCTATGTCATTGATACTGTATTCAATAGATTGTTCTTTTTGGAAGATATCGGTTTATTGAATGGGGTATCAAAAATACTCCAAATAGTCAACCCTTTCATAATATTTGATCCCTACTGACTGGAAAAATTCTTCTTCTTTTTGCTATGATCCCCTTGAGTCCCCTCTTACACATCTGATTTAGCAACATATAATTTTTCTAATGCAAAAGCTACATCAAATACATGATGTTTCTCTCCCATCTCTTCTCTCTCTTCTCTATCTCCCCCCTCACTTCTTAGACTCTCTTCTCTCTATTGGTTGGACTCTCTTTGTCATGTGGCAAGGAAGAATTGGTATGAGGATTTAGAAATTTGTGACTGTCTTGATGGGTATTGATCTTGGGGGTTCACATGTTCCTGCAGGCAATTTTGGAAGTATACAATATCCTTGATACTTAGTAAAAACAACAATGAATATGGGAACAATTGATTAGTTCTCCAATTTTGCCAATGAAACTGTACCTCTAATGAAATATAGCCCTTTATGCTAGTTGACATCAAATTTCTTCTTCAAGATAATCTAGTTGCTCACCATTTAGCATAGGTCAACCAGATAGTCACAGTTAAAGGTGGCAACTTGATTTTTTCATTCCTTCATTCCCCATACATGCCAAAATTTGCTCCCATTGAATATCTGATTTGTGATGCGGCACAACACAATATCATAAGAACACAAAAACCAGAGTGAGGTGTACCTTGTTTCAAGCAGCGGTTTGTCGGCCTGTCATTAGGATTGGTCTGTTTGACCATACAATCAGACACAGTAGATACAAATAGATTGCATATAAA
>JABMIG010000030.1:679040-705120 GCA_013187285.1 Cyclotella cryptica
TGAGGGCAAAGTTTTATAATCTTAATGTAGAAGGAAGCAGTATTGAGAGTATCCACAATGCTGTCCTATCGTCCAGTCATATTTTGGATGACAATTATCTTGAGCGAGTTCTTGACATCCTAAAACATCCGCACAAGAAGGAGAGGGCATGGTTTGATCGAGCAAAAGTTGCTCTTGAATCAAAATTCAAGGTCAAGTTGCCAGATAACCAAAAACATTTCCTATATAAGATAGCAGACCATCTTTTCAACAATACATTCAATCAAAGGATGAGGAGGGGTATGTTACATAATGTTGGGGGAGTATGGTATGAAAGGATATATCCCAAAATAGCCCAAGTAGATAGTGGGAAGGAGATGAGTTTTGATTCCCTGTTCAAGGGTCCAGTGGTTGTTGAGAAAAAGGTAATAGCAGTTCTGGGATTTCCGTATCATGGATACATTGTCAGGAGAGCAGGTGGAGTCCCAAGATGCCTACCAACAAAAGATGAGCTCTCCAAGGCAATTCAATTCTTACCTGAAGACCAATTTGTAGATCAAATGAGGGTATATTATAAAAGATACCATGTTGGAAATGAGGTGAAACAAAATGATTCGAAGTTGGACATTTCTTTTTGACAATCTGAATAGTCATTTTCATTCATCCCTTGTCAATGAACAGGTCATGACCAGAGACGATTTTGGAAAGCATGGTTTAGAGTACTATGACGTGAAATGCAAGAGGGGAAGTGATGATGGTGCAGCAAAGAAAAGCATTCAGCATCCTGATTCGGAGAGGAAGGATTGGGATTCTTCGGTTGACCAAGAATTATTTGGTTCTGTTTGGGATAATATTGGTGAAAAGGACGCAGGTGGAGAGAGCAGTGAGCGTCCCCATGATCCTGTGGCAGAGCATTATACAAGTGAGTGAACATACTATTTTCTTAGATGTTTGCAGTACAGAGTATGCACTCAACATGACTGTTATATTCAATCTTAATCGTTTGAGATGATTTTGATTTGGTGTACTCTGACATTGGCTTGTTGGAGGAAGAGATGTGTCGAGTTACTACCGTACAGAGTGAACTAAGAAGCACAGACCAACATTCCAAGGAACCCAAGAAGAATGCATATCATAATGGTGAAAACACAGAAAATCAGGGAGATGAGGCAGAACTTAGGAAAGGTGACTGTAAGTGTGTCTATAATGTTGGATGAAACTGAACGATTCGGATCACTAAATTACATTGCTGTATTGGTTTGTGTGACAGCTGACATGCGAAGATGCCATGAGGACCTGTTGAATACACATAACATTTTGACCTCGATTGCAGTACCTTCTTTGCCTTCTAGGAAGATCCGTGGAAAGGAATTGCCCTCTTTTTCTTGTAAGTGTTGTGCACAGTGCCACGAGAGTATGTTCTGTAAGCAGTAACCCATGCACAAAGTATCCGTTTTCAGGTCCAGGTGGACAAAATTCGAATCCAACAGTCAAGAATGATGTGGTGGTCCCTCGTCCAGCGAACGAGATCGATGATGAGGTATTTCTTCCACCTACATCCGGTGAGAATTTTGGCAGATGAGTTTCTTTCCTTAACATGAAATGGAACTAATAGCTAATATCCAAACTTTGACATATATGATGACACAGGCGTTACAGATGAGGAACGACAGGCATTCATCGATGGGATGGAAACTGCTAAACCCAATGACATTAAAAGAGGAAGTGATGGGGAGTATTATGTGGAGAAGGTTCTCAAAATGCGTGTTATTGAGGGAAGGGAAGAGTTCCTTGTGAAATGGATTGATTATCCTTTGAGTGAAGCTACTTGGGAACCATTTGAAAACCTTTCTGGCCAGGAAGCATGTGAGTGTCTGGATATTATTTCTTTTACTATCACAGAACTTTCCTCGCGTCGGAACTCTCACGATCTGTTTTAAGATGATGAGGCCGTCGCATTGAAAACTGCATGGAAAGGGACAATCTGTTCTAAGGTAAAGTGATAATATTTTCTGTTATTGTATAAATCTCATGTCAACGAAATAACCTCCAAGGTTCGTTTTCTATTTCCACTTGAGAACAAGAAAAAACCCTGCAAGAAGAGAAAGACGAAGGATTTGCAAAATGGAGTGAGTGATATGACCACTATCATGTAACATATTTTCATGTTCATATAGGACATTTCATCATTCTGTTACGTTTGATATCTCGTGAGAAGGCAAAGAAGAATGTGTCATCAGTTGAGGTTAGTGCAATCGATTACTCCAACTGTAGTCCTAGAAAGAGATGCTGATTAATATTCACTGCTTTGCCTTTGTGCTTTTAACAGACATCTGACAAGATAAATGAGGAATTACTTATCATTGTGAGTGTAAGAAACAGACATAATATCATTCAACACATGGTTAATTTTTTTTTTATATCATTCAACACATGGTCTGAAATCATTTCTTTTCCGCTCAATCTCTTCACTTATTACAGGCAGGTGAGGAGAGAAGCAAGGAGATGACATCTGTAGAGGAAAAGGTGAGCAACATACACTGTCATTGATTAAGCATAAAATTCTAGTATGTTAACTCCATCCCTTTTGGAATGACTCCAATATTTAAGGTGTTGAACAATAAAACCGACGTTGTCGGCGGAAAAAAAGAAGAGGTAAGATATGAATTGGAGAGCATCACCAAAAAGACCGTTAGATTCACAAACCACATCCTAATATCATCAAAATGTCATTCCTTTGATACAGGTAAGTTTTTTGGTACATGAAGTGAATGAGTTCTGTCAGACTTTTTTATCTATCCCTGTTATTCATAAAATACAGGTAATTGGGAAGGAATATATGGGGAAGGACTGGAGAACTATCACATTTAGACGGGATCATTCTATTCAATTGAAAAAGAACGCTTATTGTGTATTCATTTGCCAGAGAACAAACCTTCCAGGAGAATGCCAACATGCAGTTTGTCATGAATGCCATGAGGAACATTCAAAAGCCCAGAAGAGATCAAGAGGTGGCGTTCCAAGTGAAAGGGAGTTGATGATGTCTTGTCATCATGAGCTACGCAATCTACAGCTATGCACTGACATTTGGTGGTGTACCAAAGATAATATTGAGCGTCAACATTGGTTTGAGCGTGTCAAGGGTTGTGCTTTCTGTGAGAGGATGTTCATTGTAGGGGATATGTGAGAGTGATGAGAGAAAGGAGTATGTTTTGCTTTAATGATTGGATGAGTGTGTTTTTGAGTTTGTTTTGGGGCAAAAATCTAGTCCAATAAAAATTAATTTCTCTAAAAGAATGATTTTTGTTGGAACAGAGGAGGTACATTATTCAAAATGCGATTTCTCATCAAAAGTCGATTTTGTATGAACAGAGGAAAAGGATTCTCAACAGCGCTACTCCTACCAGAACGCCCGCGTGTTGGCACAGTTCGCTGTTAGTAAATCTGTTAGTAAGGATTTCTGAGTCAATCATTTCGATCTCAATCAACTCTGTTAGCTAAAACGTTAGCAAAAACGGATGTTGTTAGTTAGACTGTTAGCAAGCGGGTCAAAAGGTTAGATAGGACGGAGGCCTCAAATGTACTAACAATTTATCTAACAGTTTTGATTTTTCACAAACTAATGAGAAAATCGCCCCAGTATAACTCCTACATACGATTTGTTAGCAAGAGATAATTTGTCACTAACAGTCTTGCTAACACTGTAAAATTCTTTTTCATTTACTTTTTTTTATTGCACTGTATGTATTGTATTGTTGTGTCGCGGAACGTTTATGTCAGGTATCTTGAAACGTGCGTTCGAAAAAAGGATGGTCTGTTCATTCAAGTATCTTAGAGACATAAAGCTAGGGGTCCAGGTTTTTATAGCCCCAGTCTTAAAGTTACACAACTTTTCCCACAAAACACAAAAAATATGTAAATGTGTACATGCAATTTGCAAAATGTGTTTTCAGTATGCTCCAATAACGGATAGAAAATGTGGGTGCCAACACAATTTTAGAGAAAAATGCTCTACAGGAGGAATTCATTATCTCCTACCACTTCCAAGCAACCATCAAAGTTGTTAAGGTACTAACAAATGAATGTTTTTATATTTGTTAGTTGAATCCCGGACCTGTAATGTCAGACCAAAAAAGATCAAATGACTAACAAATTTGCCATCGGTCCCTAACAAATATCAAAAACATGGACACTCTAATACAATAGTACGTTGTTAAATCTTAATCATTTCACCTTTCTGATTTTTGAGTCATTTTGATTGTTTTGGCATTAAGGCGCTGTATTAGGGCTCCCCGTTTTGAAACCTCACAGCTCCCATTTTACTCTATTTTAAAAAAATGGGAGCTTTTTGTATTTGCGCTCCAGTGCGTCACGGCTCCCATATGCTACAAGAAGAATGAATTTGTTTTTGCCATTATTCAACTGTGGTAAAAAGATTTCTTAGAATAAGTATTTCATTTTAAGCATTATTTATCTAACATATGACATGGTGCTGCCCATTGATGATGTGCCGCAAGGATTACGATGGCGCAATTAGTCTGGGATGAATGAATACATTTATGGTGTCTATGACGACAACACGTAGTGTGAGAGAAATCTGAGATGTGATCATGATAAAGGGAGTATTGACTGTCGGACGTCTGGTGACCGTAAAAAGGAGCTCCCCAAATTTGGGATGACGAGTCCGTCCAGATCATAGAAATCAGGGAGCCACAGAGCCTCCCAGATTTTTCGAAACTCATCAGATAGGGGGAATGTGTGAAAACTCAAAATCGGTGAGGGAATTTTACGGGAAGCATCATAAACCCTCCAAACAAGATTCGTCTTAAACCTCTATACTACCAGTTTAACAGTAGTACTGTCGTGTTACATCGGCCGCCGTAAAGAAACATACCAGATTCTACGAAACAGAAAAAATAAAATTGCTTCACTACTTTTCCACACCATGACGATTTCCGCTGCTGCTGCGGCAACACCTCGATCGTGGTAAATACCGTTGCAACACCCGGTCCGCCATGATTGCCCTCACCGCAACATTACCCACGACCAAATTGCTGCTTGGTTCGGTAAGATTCGCCCTACTTTGGGAGAAATTGGACCGTTTCTACAGGGTGAATTATGTTACAAGGCGACCATCATGCCCGGGAGGGGGAAAGATGGGATTTCAGTGAAGGCAAGTTCATATTTGAATCAAATCCCCTCTCATTATTCGCCGTAAATCATTAACAAAGTTTCCGCATTGCTCTTTCTGTTGTTGTTGCCTCGGTGGGCTAGGTTGCCTGCCTATTGCTTCCATGGATACTTCACCATCACCATTTAGATGCAAGACTCAACAATCCACCACAATACTGTAGAATTTGAATGGGTCGAGCTGGCATGGGAGGTTCTTGCTGCTGGAATTGATTTTGTGGTTGTACTAAGATGGGAATAAGAGTTGATATCCACCATTTGTTGAGGAAAGGAGAGTAGGAGAGTGGATCTGGTGGTGTTTGGAGGACGGGACAAAACTGCTTCACACTACCAGACAATTTTCCTTGTTCTTTACGAATTTGATTCAATAGAAGAGCAGCAATTAAGATAATATATTTTAATAAAGGAATCTATTGAAATTGTAGCTTTAAACATATTTTCACTAGTTAAAGTAGAATTTATGAGATCATCTGTGTACGGCAGCAGTTGTGATCTGCCACTGCATACCCCACATGACAGTGGTCTGTTCAACTTCTTCTTAGGCCTTGGTGGTCCTGTTTGAGCTCTTCCTCATTCCCATTTATGTCTGGAGTGAGGTAAAACTATGTTGTCGCAATTATTTTTGTTAATTGAAAAGTTATTGCCAGTGTAACAGGACAACATGAAAAGATGGTCGTGATTTTTTTCGTGAAGCATGACAATCAACCATGATTTTGAGGAAGAAGCGTTAGTGCAAGACCCCCCCGACCCATATTCCATTGGAAAGCGCGCGAAAAGAGGAATTTGTAGTATTTCCTGCAAATTGCGCTCCGAGTGCTCTGAAAAAAGTTATGGTCAATCTAAGAAAATTAAGAAGAATCGATCTTTTTTTGTTGGAAAACGGGGTGCGTCAGTACTACTGTTAAACTGGTACTGCTTAGAAGAAAGAAGTATATGGTGTAATTCTGCTAGTTTTGCAGAAGCATTCGGGTTTTAAGGTTATTTTATGAGGATGTGCTCACGTGAGCGCAGAAAAGGAGCGCCCATAAGCCGGGGGTTAACCCTCTTAAGAACTTTTGGCCAATACGTGGTTTTATGTGGACAATTGGCACTGCGATACCCTTATCGACGAGACGTTTGTCCAGAAGTAACGTTTTCACTATTGACCCAATATCGTCACATATCAACAATTGTCTCCTTGATAACGTTATTTTCTCAACAATTGTCTTCTAGATAAAAAACTCTATTTTACACTTTTACCTTGTGTCAAAATTGCATTTTTTGGCGAAGCAAGACAGAAAAATATTCAACTTTGGCGATAAGTATCGCCAGAACGACTAATTGAGAAAATAAATTATAGAGTGTTACGAGGATCTGCTAGGGCCAATTTTTTGAGAGGTATCAATCTAGACCATCAGATTGAGTATTGGGGCAGTGCAAGGGGAGAATTGAGAGGATTTTGTTAACATGTGGACGATCGTCCGCATGTTTGTTAACATGTGGACGATTGTCCGCTTGATACGTAAGAGGGTTTAAGGGAACTAAATTTATTTTTTCTATGATATAATTATCTATCAAGAATGGAGTAGGGACTATACTAATTCGAGAGGAACATGTACATGTATCTCGAGAGAAAGGACAGTGTCTTCCGACAACATGAGTGGTTATGAGGGTGCGTCTAGAGCGTTTTTTCCCGAGGAATTCAATGGTGCGGTTAGATTGACGTGGCGAATACGAGAACAAGGAGATTTCACAAAACGGGCTATACCACTGCTCGTTTTAGCAGAAGCAGCTACCGTAATTCTCTGTTTATAAGTCACCTAAAATGTTAAAAGATACATTTGAAGAAGACCAAAGCTAGTGACGTTAACATGTAAAAAAATATTAGTATCCACTGCTAGTTACCGAAGTACCCGGAATTGTATCGTAGAGGAATCATTTGTATGATGAGAGTGTTAGCGCAGTTCATTGTGGTGAGTTTTGCATGTTAAATGACATAACTCGCGAACCGGAAGGAGTTACGCCGAGCAATACATATTGTTGTGACGTAGTTGACTAAGGCTATCACTTTGTAATAGTTGCTGGCTCTGAACAGCAAGTTAAGTGCGTGAAAAAGACATTTTTTATTGCGGTCGGAGTCTACCGTATAAATCGGATTTAAAGTCCTTCATAATATAAGTCAAGTCGGAGTAGAATCGTTGACATTTGTTCTTTTCTGCTCCGATAACACCCGGACAGCGCTAGAAAGTAAAGAAATAGATTCTCCTCACCATCCGCAACACGCCCATATGTGTCGCTCCCCATAACTCTTTCTAGTTGTGGAGTTGCGCGAGATGCTAGCTAAACTCACCACACATCACGTGCACATTGGCGACACACAACATCCACTGATTGGTAAATAAAAATTTGGCGCGAACGGGTAAAAAAAAGAAGTACCCCCCCTACGGAGGTAACTAGCAAAGATACCAAAAAATATAACACGGGCGATAAGCTAACTTGAGCGTATTATAAGTTAACATTTTAATGTATCTTTTGACATTTCACTTCCTTTACATCCGATTTATACGGTAGGCCTTACAATGCGCTCTCCTTATGATGCGAGAATTACGGTAGGCGTATACTACTGCTTGTTTTTGCAGAAGTATAGCTTGGAGGGTTAAATGATCTTCGTCACGGGAAAACGTGCAAAAAAAAAGTGCACCTATTCGAGCTCTAATACAGCCCCTAAAAGAGTTAAACATCACGTTTTCCCGCACTTTCATGGGTTGTGGTGTATAGTACGGTATTGTACCGTATGGTACTTTTGGAGCAAGACCCGACTATTGACTAAGTTCGTAAGGTCAAACTTCGGAAAGCTTCGTCAGACTTCTTTAGGCTTCTTCAAGCTTCATCAGGCTTCGTCAAACTTTGTCATGTTCTTAATTAACCTTTTATTAACCATATCACCAACTGAGAACTGAAGGTTTAGTTGAGTGGTTGCTGCGCTTCCCACACAGAACCCACCATGTTGTATGCCACTGCCACTTCGTTTTTGCAGAATAAGGCTTTTAGCAGCCACAATAATATTGTCTTACTCGCCGGACTAGATAAGGTGGACTGGCAGATTCCTCGAATATTGGCGGAAATCAATCCATGGACTTGTCTACCCTATCTCTATCCAAGCCCCCAACTGAGTACGTCACCGCCGCCCCCTCCCCCAACGGCGCGGTTGCTCTCATTCCCTCCATCACCGCCGCCCATCCCCCTTCCGACTCGCCACCTCGGCTTGTCCACAAATCCGACCGCACGGCGATCTACTGCGTCCGAGAAAACGGCATCGATAAGGGCATCAAGGTCCTCGTCAGTGGGAATCACACCGAAGACCAAATATTGCGACTGGTCCGGGAACAGAGCGTCTCCAATTTTCTTCCCCTACATGTTCGGGGGCGTCATGTCGTGGACGTTAGGGGATTCAAAGGCGCCCCCGCCCTTCATTTTGAGTGGGCCAAGGGAGTTGCTCTCGACGAATGGATTCGCAACGCTGCATCGCGATCGGATGTCGACGACGCAGTCCGTTTGCGAGTTGCAATAGCTATAGTGGAGACGTTGAACGACTTTCATAAATCGCATGTTTCGTATCAAAATTTGCACTGCTCAAACATTATTTTGGACACTTTCGAAGGCTCCTATGTCGCGACGTTCATTGATCTGACTGCAGCGACCATTTACACCACTTCATCTTCCAAGTCATGGGTGAAGGCGGTGAACAAGGATCTAAGAGACTTGGGGAACGTCCTAAAGGAGCTGTTTGGTTGCGAACGACAGGGCGACACCGATGCACCGGTCCGAAACGACAGGCTGGACTCGAATAAGCGGGCGAAGACACAGATGTATCGAAAAGAAGACGATCTTCCCATGTTCCTTGTGTCTCTTATCTCTACGCTCGGTCTTTCAGGGGACATCTTCGCGTCAGTCACTGAAACTTATTCCAATACCAGAGATGTACTTTATGATTTACAATACATTGCTAAGAATCCCTCGGCTTACCTTCGACCTTTCGTTTTAGACGAAGCGACTAAGAACAATAGATTGACTTTTCGTCATGACATGTTCTATGGAAGACAGAGTGAGAAGTGCATGCTGATACATGCGTTGAATTCAGTTATAGAACTAGGCGGACAACCGATGTTGACTATGATATCAGGTTCTCCCGGCGCCGGGAAAACTTCTCTCGCAGAGCAAATCAAAAAGCCATTAGATGATGAAGGTGGTTATCTGATCCGAGGCAAATTTGAGCAAAATTCACCCCAAGACTTCGTCATATTTAATGCTATCGACGCGTTCTTTTCTCAACTTCACAACGACTCTGATCCACAGTTTAAATCTGAAGTAAGCCGTCGTATTCACACTTCAGTTGGATCTGGAGTTCGGATGCTAATCAAGTCTATCCCGAGTCTCGGCGTATTTATGGAAGAGTACTTCAACTTGCGCAGTGAAAACACTGTTGGCGTCGCAGCATCGGAGCAAAGGTGGAAGTACCTTTTATGCAAGCTTATTGCTGCGACTGCGCGCAAAGAGAGCCCTATTGCCATACTTTTGGACGATCTTCAATGGGCAGATGAAGATAGTTTGGACGTTCTACGACTTATGGTAACGGACCCAGACATAAAGTATTGCATCTTCCTCGGAACGTATCGAGATAACGACGCAAATTCTTGCAATCGAATAAGGAAAGTTGTTGACAGTATTCACGACAGGAGTGTGAGTCTCATGTCAATCAAAATTGGCCCCATCGAAAAAGAATCTGTGAACGCGTTGGTCGCTGAACTATTATGTCTACCCCCGAGATTGAGCCAGCCGCTATCCACGGTGGTCCATAGCAAGACCGGGGGTGTAGTTCTTTTTGTGCTGAAATTCTTAAAGTCCCTCAACGTCGAGGGGCTTCTTTGGTTCAGCTTAACTTCGCGCAGATGGTGAGATAATATCTTGTGACATGCATCCTCATCTCTCTCGAGCAAACTAAACAAATGAATTGGCACATTATTGTTTTATTTCATTAAGGGAATTCGATACTAGCAAAATAAGACGCAAAGAAATATCAACAGATGTTGTCACCTATATGACCAATCGCATGACTCGTTTACCTAATGAGATTCAATCAGGACTGAAGTTTGCAGCTTGCCTCGGTAACACCGCTGTTATCTTTGATGATTCTGCTGTATGCGACATCCCTTTCTTGATGAACTCTAACGCTATTGAAACCCTAATCCTAACAGGTACAAAGTTTTCAACCGAGACACTTCGACTAGCTTTTCCAGAGAATGATAGCGATTTAAAAGAGTTCATACGGTTTGTTATCGATGGTGGCTTTCTTCGTGAAATATCTGCTGACCTACTTATGTGGGGACACGATCAAATTCAACAAGGTGCAGAATACTCGTATTCAACTCTTCGTCATTTTCATTCCTGTCCCGATCTTCATTGCTCCTCTTCTCCGATATTTCTCGGTATCCTCCTCAAAGCTGCATATGAACTCATTCCACAGGACAAGCGAGAGTCATTCCATTTACTTCTTGGTACTAGGATGTATCTGCGTGCGCCATCTGATAGTCTTGACAGGAACCTTTTTCCGATGGTCTGTAATATGAATGCCGGGATAAGACTAATTCAGTCTCGGGAGCAGAAGTATGAAGTCGCAAAGCTCAATTTTCAAGCTGGAGAGAAAGTGAGTAACAATTTGCGAAACCATGAAACTATTTTCGTTTGACATCTGAAGACATCGTGTTACATTTTTACAGGCGCTGTCATCATCCGCGTTTAGTACTGCAGGCCGGTTTCTCGTTGCTGCCGTAAATCTTCTCGATGAACAAAGTTGGGTTGATCATTACGAATTTACACTTAAGGTACACGACGCTGCAGGCGTCGCACTGTATGCTGTTGGAGACTTTACGACTTTAAAAACCGTGATGCTCAAGGTAAGACGCAACGGCTCGTCAACCTTCAAATTATACGATATTACTTTATGCGATCAACACCTGTAATTTACAAATCAAAGCCCGTCATGCGAGCACGTTGTTTTGAAGATAAGCTGAACACCTACCACAACATGGTACGCTTTCTTTCTTCTTCTGGTAGAATGAAAGAGGTCATTGTGAAGTGCAGCAGTATCCTGGCTCAGCTTGGAGAAATAATCCCGGAAGACATGAATCAAGAAATTTGTGACGAGGAAGCTGAGCGCGTGAAGGAAGCATTAGTGCCATTGTCAGAAAAGGACTTACTGTCACTCCCAGTGTTGACAGATCAGCGCAAAATGGTCAGTATTTCTTTTAACTTGAAGAGTAATGCGAAACATTGAATTATAAATAATGCTAACGGCTCCATGGAAAATGTACACTTGACACAGGCGATCATGATGTTTTTGAACCATGCAGTTGCGTCTGCATATGTGGTCAAACCGATACTGGTGAGTAGTTCATGTTTGCACTGATTTGATATACAACACAGGAACGGCTGTTTATGCTGCCTTACGTAACTTCATCACGCAGACACCTTATCTTGTATTTCGGATGATCAGGCTTTCAATTGAACACGGACTGTGCAACATCTCTTCATTCGCGTTTGGTCTATATGGGTCATGGCTTGTTAGTGGCTACAATTCAGATTTCGACCGTGGATATCGAATGGGCCGAGTTGCTACAGACTTGATGCGGAAGTTACGAGCTGATGAGGTACGCCGTTGTTTTCGGTCACACCGACAGATTCGTTTTATGCATATGCTTAACATGAATTTCCTGTGAAATTTAGTTTATTCCTCGCGTTTATACAACTGTGTATGGATTCATCAACTTTTGGAAAGAACCTTACCAAGGTATGCGCCTTATCATGATTGTAGCCCACAAAATGATATTTTTCTCCTTTGCACCTTACAAACTTTCATTTTGTCTAAGCTTCACTTGGAAAGCACATCGAGGCGTACGAATCCGGAGCTCTGTCCGGTGATATGGAGTTTGCAGTTTCGAGTCTCTGCCAGTATGCCAATTCAGCACTTTTTGCCTCCGGGTTGAATCTCCAGAAGCTGGAAGTAAACGTGAAGCTTTACATCAAGAGATCTCTCCAAAGCAGTCAAATTATGGCATCGAAGATGTTAGTGACGTGAGTAAAATGAACTGTCAACTTTTCGGGCAGATAATGATTGATGGCTAATATGACTCTGTTCTCAATGTTAGAATCCATGAGATCATTTGCATCTTAACAGGATCAAATGAAGACTCCTACTCTGTTTTCTTACAAACTACTGAAGACCAAGTATTTACAGATGCGAGAGAAAACCATCAATTCTCAGTCTGCCGCTACATTTTGAACAAATGCAAGTATGTCGCATTTATTGGAGGTGACATGAATGCAGCAGCTCACATGTTTGAAATGGGTTTGGATTATCCGCTGGGATCAAATGGCAAAATGGTTCACATAGCTGTGAGCTTCTTTGTCGATGGTCTCATCGCCTTTTTCTTCGCTCGAAAGCAACGGGCAGATAAAATGCGTTGGGAGAAAATCGGCGAATCGGTTTTAAAACTGTTTCAGAAGTGGACAAAGACTTGCCATTGGAATTTTTCCAACAAACTTTATTTACTGGAAGCAGAGAGGCATTTTCTGGACGAAGAAGATGCTGCGGCCATGGCAAAATACCACGAATCTATACAATCAGCACAGCAACATCGTTTCATCCATGAGGAGGCTATAGCATGCGAACGGCTGGCATGGTTTCACCTTGCAAGAGGCAGGAGCGGTGAAGCGTTGCAAACTTTTACTGAAGCAAAAAATTGTTACAAAGAGTGGGGAGCCCTTGGCATTGTAGGACGTATCGAAAGAGTAATTCAGCAAATCATTTCTTGAGGAGGTGAGGGATCGGAGTTATGAAACTAATAATTAGTTTGAAAAAGAGTTTGTAGAACAAAACTGTGACGTAGGAAAGATTTGAAAACCGTACTTATTACCGGTCGTCAATATCATAGAACGATTCTATGATGATTTACCTATATAATTACGGATAATCGTATTTCATAATACGAAAAAGCGATCGGACTAATAGTTCATACAGTGTACAGCTTGGATATGGCTGGTCCTGCAGAGCGTAGAAATCAGTACTAAATCTACGTCTCACTATTATTCGCATAATTTGGCTTATGTAAAACAGCTTATTTATTTTACATTGCATGAAAAGAAACTATAAAAAACCGCCTCTCCCCTGCTCGTCGCGATCGCTCCCCACACAACCGTCCCCCTTCACTCCAATCGGACAGTTCCGTTCTCCAAATTTAGAGTGCAGGAGTGTGACCTAAAGGGTTGTATCGCATCCACACGTGTTGTAGATGCGATGAAGCCCTTTAGTTCACAGTCCTGCACTCTAAATTTGGAGTCCACTGCGTTTACATTTTGGGCGGCAAATCCCATGGTTGCCGTGTAATTTTTATGGTGAGAAGCAAATATCTTAAATGTTTTTAAAAAATAAAGGTAGTCACTTAGTATCATAGGAGGCAGGAAAAAGCATCTCCAAGCTGTACGTGTTAGGAAATATTTTTAAGATATTACCTATGTTTGCAATCGTTTCGCTATATAAATTCAGAGAAAACTCTTTCCAAGTACAAGGTCTAACAATCATCTAATTGTATGTTAATAGGTTAGGACAAAATATTATTTCACCGAGGCTGAAAATATAGTAGGAAGACTTCAAGCACACAACAAAGTTAATTTTCACAAGACTGAAAAAACACTACCATTGCACCCATTACATCATTTACTCTATACCTGAAGCCTCCAGATGATGAAAAAACCTGTCAGCCCACCTCTTACCAAGAGTAAGAAGAAGTTCCCAGCAAACAAAACAACACTATAATGATGGAAAATACCCCTACAAGTCCACCTCACAAAGAGATGAAACAATCATCCCAACAATCCAACTTTTCTAATTATGTGGGAGCATCACCAAATGTCTCCCCAAATAGATCATTTGCACGACCTTTGAATCCGGCCATTCCCTCCACCTACCGATAGCATCTCAAACAGCAGCAACTTTTTGTTTCCATCTGTCCCTCTGGTATACAGTTTCACCAATGATGTAATTGATAATGAAAACACGGAGTATTCAAAGAGATACTCTGACATTATCGTAGATGAGTTGAGGTTTCATCAATTCTATACTGTCAGTTAAGGCTTTGAGTATGCACAAAAACACAGTTGCACAACGTGAAAGTCTGGTGGCACTTATCGTCTTTCATTTCAACAGTGACCTTACCCTAATTGCTACCATTTTGGAAGGAAGTTTGGCAACTATGCCAATGAATATTTAGAAAGCCATTGTAATTGTTATCATCTGTAATGGTGACAAAGGATGCATCAATTCAAAAACACAGTTATTCATCTGAAATCTGCAAGTGGTACAATCAACCGACTTACTCAGTTGTGAACATGAAAAAAGATGAACAATCAAAGATTTCAGTTCAGCATAGTGAAATGAATATCCATGGCAGTATGTAAAGATATGTCATAATAATTGAATTACAAGAGGGTATTTGGGTATTAAATACAGTAGCATCACAAGATATGTGTGAACTACAATGCATGACCGATAAACCATAATTTTGCTCAATGTGCCTTATTGATGATCCATGGTATTCCTCAAATTGTATTGGCATGACAACCCCTATTAAAACAAGAAGAAAAAATAAGTAACCATTCAAAATGGTTGGGCAAAGGACATTGTATTGGTGAACATGAAATAAGGCTAAAAATTGTTACTCGAACCATTAGCAGCAACACACAACCTACATAAATATGCACAATATGTTAAGGCTTCAGTTGCTCTAATCAAAATAATAAGCCTCCAAGAACTGGTTGGCACTGTTCTACTTGCTGTGTGCATTTTCACACAAAGCAGAAGGATGGCAGGAAGACAACTTGCTTCATGAGGTTTCAAGTGTTGTCGCAACTTTCTAAGTAACAACTTCAAAAGGAATTAAGTTTGTTAATCTTAGTAAGCTTATGTTATGAAATGTCATTGCATATTGGAATGTATTTGTGAAATAATTTACATGTTCATGTTATAGCTATGGTACACATACACACGCTGTATTTTACATGTGTTTTGCAGTTATTTTCATTTGGTACAACAGGTGTGCAACTATGTGTACAGCATACATGATATGTGTACCATAAACAAAGTTGAGGGTTCAGTAATAGCAACAGCAATTGTTGTTCAAATGAATCCTTTGGCCATGTCCAACCAAAGTAGTGTTATAAACAATAATTAGTTTAGACTCCATACTAGAGTGTGCATTGGTTTGGGGCCCTTGGGGCGGGGGTGGCACTAGAAAATATAGCTCTAGGGAGTGGCCATTAATACTTTACATATTTTTATGTACCTTAAAAATTTATCATACGGGGTAATTTATATGATCCGTAGCATTAAACGGCCTTAACACGGGCGTTGGTGTGGCCAGAAATCGGATTGTGATATGTCATAGAACGACTCTAGGATATTGAAAAAATCCACGGAGACTGCTAAGTAAACACGTGACACGGATTTTTTGAGATTCGGATAAATCATCTTTCTATGATAGCTAGATAAAAAATGTGACGTCATCTATGATATTGATAATGGGTTACAGAGAACCGCAAAATTTCCCGCCGCTAATCGTAGAAATCCATGGCTTATTATCGCCAGTCGTGTCAAAGCAACCTTGCCGTTGAGAGTACGGTAGTAAATTATGGACAAGTCATGTCAGATGATGTGTGTCGAAATTTCAGAAATGGTAGTCAAACGTGTAAGAGGTATGGTACTGACCGATTAATAACAGCTAACAGATTAACAACAGTCAACCTTTAAAACGACAAAGTAATTTTTTGACAGATGTGACACTGACGCACGACTGATTTTGAGAAAGATGTTGAGCGTCCACACGACGTTCGTAAATAAATATTCAATAAGCTCAGTTGAACGTTGTATTGTATGAAACGAACGGTCGATGACAGTAAAACTTCAAAAGGGGTCCACTATTTGGAGCGCATACGTTAACGTATAATTTACGGTTATGGTTTTCCTGAATCTCCGATCGGCGTCAATTTCCATTTTGAGGGGTATCCAATTTCCGTTCAGGACTTTGTCATTTTCCGTTATCCCACTTACGCCAGACAGACCGCATTCCCCCATTAAATCGGGCACACACGACAGATATGATGTTGATGCCACCGCACCACCAAAGTTTCAAATTACTGCGCACATCGCAACAAACAACAATGAGAATTTCCGCCGCCGCCGCCATCTCCCCCCTCCCCTAGCTGAACTACAAAAACCACGCCCCACGCCGCGCCCTCTCGCAGCGTCATCGCAGCCGCCTGAAAAAAAGCAGGGGAAAACTCCCCTCCATTGGTGAGAATCCCCCTTTCTTAATTTTTTATCTACTTAATTGAAACACGCCGTCTCCTAACCTGTTTTCTTCCCGCACTCACCTCCTACATGGAATACAAACCCCGCGCCCCACACCACGCCTTCTCGTGGCATCAGCGCAGACGCCCCCAAAAAAGCAGGGGAAAACTCCACTCCAGTGGTGAGTATTCCCCATTTTTCATTTTTTAACGATTTAATTGAAACCTGCCAACACTCACCTACCATCTCCTCCTACTTCCCTTCTCCAGGGAATACAAACCCCACACCCCACGCCACGCCCTCTCTAGGAACCAGCGCAGCCGCATGAAAAAGAAGATGGGGAAAACTCCACTCCAGTGGTGAGTATTCCTGTTTTTCATTTTTTTTATCTCTTTTATTGGAACCCTCCAACACTCACCTGCCATCTTCTCCCACGCCCCCCTCCATAGATAACAAACCCCATACCCCATGTCGTCGCGCCCTCTCGTGACATCAGTCCAGCAGCAAGAAAAAACAGGGTGAATGTCCACTCCAGTGGTGAGTATTTCCTTTTTTTCCATTATTTCAACTATTTAATTGAAAAAGGCAACCCCTTCAAACCACCCTCTTCTCTCATGCACCCCTCCATGGACAACAAAACGCACCCCCCCATGCCACGCCCTCTCGCAACATCAGTGCATCAGGCGGAAAAAACAGAGGGCCAAAAACCACTCCTATGGTAAGTAAATCATTTTTCCTGTTTTCAACTATTTAATTGGAAATGGCCACTGCTAACCTTCCCTCTTCTCCCGCGCCCCCCACCCCTCCATGGAAGACAGACCCCACCCCCATGCGGCTCCCTCTTGCAGCATCAGCGCCACAGACAGAAAGAGCAGGGCCACAGACCACTTCCGTGGTGAGTTTTATCTTCTTCAACCATTTAATTGAAAAAAGATAATACTTTTTACCTTTTCTATTTTGTCGAAAACGCTGTTCCTAACCTGCCATTTCTCCCACATCCCCTCTCCATATGGAAACCCCACACCCCATGCTGCGCCCTCGTGGCATTAGCGCAGCAACCTTAAAAGAAGCAGGAGAAAATCCCACTCTGGTGGCGAGTATTCCCCATTTTCCATTTTTTAACTACTTTCCATCCCCTCTCCATATGGAAACCCCACACCCCATGCTGCATTTTTCATGTTTTGATGTGAAGCATTCGATAGCTGTTAGTGTATTTAAAATGGATAAATACCACCATTAGTGTATCAACTATCAACTTATAGAGTTAGTCCTAACAAAAGCAAGATTACATACATGGATACAACCCAACGCCAACTGCCATTTCATTGCCGACTTCACCTATACGGTGTAGGCTAGGGTACGGTCTTGTCAACTCCAACCAATACTGTTTATACTATGGGGAAACAAATCAACGGTATCGATTGCACCATCATCGCATTGCGCACGGTGATAGGGTAATCATCCTCCACCGCACATCGTACGGTGATAAATCTCAACGGTGCAACTTGCCTCTATATCGCATCGACATACGGTTATTGTCACCCTCCCTGCCGCCACACTCCATACGGTTATATTTTAATACGGATCAATCATAAGTAATATCGTCGTTGATACGGTGAGTTCACACTTCTCCGTCACCCTTCTTTTTATGGTGACATTGTCATCCGGTGTCATATCGGTTTCAAACCATTATTATACGGATTTACTAATGCCGTAACCGATCCTACAACAGACACAAGATTGCCCCGCCAACGCATTTCGTACGGTTAATTTTGTGCCTCATTCTCCATATATGCAGTCACCTACTTCCTGATATTGTATATTATACGGTGAGTTTGATGTTTCCAACGTGTACTGTACGGTGACCTTCTTTCTCTGCTTGTAATTCTCAATATTTGTTTGTTATTCCATACCTATGGAAGGTTCTGGTGTTATAAAATGGATCCATCCCTGGAAGCTTCAATCCTACAGGCGTTTGAGGAATGTCAACAATGGTCAAAATCGTTTGTCGGCGATGATTCTGGAGGCACCGTTGATCTCTCCTGTGACTCCTTTTCCCAGCAATGCTGCTCAGAGGAACATTAATCTTCTCGTTTTGGACAGTGAACCAAATGTCCATGAGATTTTTCACTACAGCCTCTTCTTCTTGTCTCGCGTAGTCGGTTTTGATGTCGGCAAAACCAAGACTAGCTGAGCAGACTTCACGTCGGCATCTTCTCTATCAAGAGAAGAGGTGTATAGACCAATGAGATTCCTCTTTTTGAAGAGCTGCTCAAGAATGCCTGACAGAAGTTCTGGTTCAAAGGTGAGGCCCTTTGCATTTGATCGCTTGAGAAGTTTATTTTTCCTAGCAACACAAATGCTGGGTGGAATGACATCACTTCCATGTTCGCTTTCACCATCCCCCTTGGCCCTCGGAATTCGCAAGATCAATGCCATTGTCTTGGAATTGGTACTCTAGAGGATCAACAGATTTCGCGGAGGCATTCTGCTGATGACTAGGAATTGATTCATGACGAGAGTCACGCGAACGGCTAGGGGTATAAGTGGTACGCGATCCCTTCTTATTGGGATCACAGGATTCCATTCCTTGGAAGGAGGTCAACATGGTTTCGGTCAGGTGTCGGTGGATAGATGGAATGGAAGACAAAATGGAAGGAAAGTGGGGAGATAACGACGGCTGTCAAGAGATCTCTCTGAAGATGTTAGGTTTTGTTAGAAGATGTTAGGTTTTGTTAACAATTTTTAAAAAGTTTTTATTACGTAAAATTAGGCGCGACCTGTCGCTGCCTAATAAGTCAAGAAGAGTGTCTACGTAGACACGATCGATGTCTTCGTAGACACAGAAAGTGCCTACGTAGACACAGTCGTGCGAGTTTCGAATTGATTTGGAGACTGTAGTATATACACGCATAATATGTTGTTAATGACAGACTTTTGTGGAAACCGTATGGTATACGGTAGTCCCCGAAAAGACTTAATGAAATTTTTCCAATGACCTGAAACTTCACATGGGAAACTTTGGCTTTCTTGGTGGGGGGCCTAAACATGTAGGATGTTGGCAATGATACGTGAGTCCACGTATAAAATGGGGTTACACATAGATCGTCACCGTATATACGACGGTTTTGCATTGAATACGAGTCACCGTATGATATGCGGGGAATGTTCAACCTAAAACTAGCGGTGGTACATAGATCATCACCGTATATTAAACGGGGCAACAGAGAACACCAGTCGCCGTATGATATGCGGGGAATGTATCCTAGTATAAGAAGCGGTTCAAGACAGGTTATCACAGTACGGAATACGGTGAATCAGCGGACACCAGTCACCATACCATATGCATGGAAACAATCCGTGTACAAGTGGTGAGGCGCGGTGAGATGACATTTACAGTGGTGCGTACACAACAGATAATTTCTAATTTTTTGGACAAGTATTTTTTTGAGCTAAATACTAGTAGTATTGCTAGACCTTCTTTGAGTACCGATTTGTGGAGGAGAAATCGATGAAAAAGAAAGGTATAATATCTTTAAATAATTGATAATACGAGCGAAGTTAGACCTTCTTTGCGAAAACAATATGTTACGACATATTTGTGAATTCGCGAACAGAAATAAAGGTAAATCCATAAAGATTCGGCATGCATGCGCATGCGTTGAGAATTTGGAGGAAACTGTAGGGTACCAAAGTAACAGAAGAGATTGCGATCGTGCAAAATGTTCTCGGCGATCAACCTAAAATGAAAATGCAAATGGGTGAGAGAAGAGATACCTTAAAAAAAGAAGGGAAGATAAATACATACAGTCATTCATAATGAATATAAGGGGGAGAAACCATAACCGTAAATTATACGTTAACGTATGCACTCCAAATAGTTATATTTTAATTAAACATGTGCCTTTTCTTTTTTCTGTTAAATCCCTCACCTCCTGAGTCTTGATATTCGTGTTTGGCTACATTTCCAGGTGTATTCTCACCACGGCGATGCTCTAGTATTGTACAGTGGAATAGAATGGTACTTGAAATCCAGGTATTCGCAGCCCAAGGCCGCAGCTGCAAGTTGCAAGCAACAAGTAGACGCAAGAAAGTGCAAAAATGAGCAAAAGTGGAGAAGAGTTCTAAACTTTTCAGATGTAACACACACACACACACACACACACACACACACACACACACACACACACACACACACACACACACACACACACACACACACACACACACACACACACACACACACACACACACACACACACACACACACACACACACACACACACACACACACACACACACACACACACACACACACACACACACACACACACACACACACACACACACACACACACACACACACACACATACATATATATATATATATATATATATATATATATATATATATATATATATATATATATATATATATATATATATATATATATATATATATTATATATGTTGGGCCCTAAAAAAGCTACCAGCCCCGTGCTGGAACTAGGACCGACTTTTCGCCCCTTGCTGGAACTGGGACGCTAACAGCCCCGTTGTGGCACTTGCCATCTAAAAGCGATCTGGTGACGATTTGGGGACATTTCTGGGTTGAAGTAGAGCATTAGGAGTAACCAAACACAAAAATTCTGACAGGCTTTTCTGACATAAAAGTAGATGAACCATCTGCCATCATCCAACGCACCCATCCAAACTGCGATCCGATGCATGTACAATACTCAACAATTGCACACCTGCGCTCGCGTAATCGCACAATTGCCACAAATCGCCCTGTACTCATCGATCGCACAGGATCGCACTAACGTCCCATTCAACCTGATACGAATGCACCCAACATCCACCTACAACTAATGCCAACACAACAACTCGTCAATGTGCGACGAATGTCATCCTCCATGTGATCTGTAGAGCATCATCCTGGGTCCGTCTATCTACTGTATGCCGTGAAATGCGTTATGTTTTCTACCACTGGATATTATGCAAAAATGTTGGCGCTGGTCATTCGTGAGGTGAGATATTTGGCTCAGTTGGGTCAGCCCAATTGTGTTCGTTATTATACCAGTTGGTTAGGTAAGTAAATGGTTTGACATGCACATGTTTTACGTGTGTCTTTATGTCTTCACGCTACGAGGTCTCATCTCGCATGTTAATGGCATTTTGTAGAACCAAGTTGGATGGCGGGGGATCAGAACTTGACCAATAGCAACTTTGATGACGATGACAGGACACAACGCCTGAAGCTGCTGACAGGTATTGAGCATGTTGTCAACGGAATCAACAATTTGGACGAACTCAAAAATATGGTGGAGAAACTTGAGGCATTTTTGTATGATAACGGTATGGAGGAAAAGAGTGACAGATTTAATTGGATTTTGAATTCAAATTTTCCATCCACAATCACCAATAAATCATCATCTATTCCTCTTCAATTTTTTTGGACGATGAATTGGAAAGCTCTGAACAAAATTTGCACAAAGTGGAAGCAACAATACCAAATCAACAATCAAATGGTTATCAAGCAAAACATCAACATTGAGATCGAAAGTATCTGCACAGCTGGTGGTTCGTTCTATTGTTTTTGGGGGCCATATTGTGTCAGATTTTCTTAGCTTAATCATGTGGAATACTTACAGAGATGACTGAATCTTTTTGTCATCAATTATTTTCGTTTTGTAGTCAATTATTTTTGAAAGTAAAATTGAATGTGGTTTCAAGATAAGTTGTCATTACATGGTTCATAGTAAACTCCGCGCCTTTGGGGGAGGGGGCGGCGGTGACGTACTCAGTTGGGGGCTTGGATAGAGATAGGGTAGACAAGTCCATGGATTGATTTCCGCCAATATTCGAGGAATCTGCTAGTCCACCTTCATCTAGTCCGGCGCAGTAAGACAATATTGTGGCTGCTAAAAGCCTTATTCTGCAAAAACAAAGTGGCAGTGGCATACAACATGGTGGGTTCTGTTTGGGAAGTGCAGGGTGGGAAGCTGTGGGAAGCGCAGCAACCATTCACCTAAACCTTCAGTTCTCAGTTGGTGATATGGTTAATAAAAGGTTAATTAAGAACATGACAAAGTTTGACAAAGCCTGATGAATCTTGAAGAAGCCTAAAGAAGTTTGACAAAGCTTGACGAAGTTTGACCTTACGAACTTAGTCAATAGTCGGGTGCTTGCTCCAAAAGTACGGTACAATTGTACCATACACTATACACCACAACCCATGAAAGTGCGGGAAAACATGATGTTTAACTCTTTTAGGGGTAATTACATGGTTCATAGTAAACTTGGGCCGTACAACAACATAATAATATTATTGTTGACTGCATTGTTTCAATCAATTGTTCACTTTGATTGGTACTACATTCTATGCGAAGACAAACACATTTCAAACTGCATTCTTATGTACCCTCACTAGTGCCAACACGGGATGTCCCATACTGGCACTAGTGCTGGTTTGTGGTGCCCCATGGTGGCTCTAGTGCCACAACAGGGCTAGTGCAAATTCGGGGTTTCGAGACGAAAGTCCAGTTCCAGCATGGGGCGCCCAGTTCCAGCACGGGACATGTCACAATCTCATTTTGGTCCCAGTTCCAGCACGGGGCGCCCCATTGACCCTAACCACAACGGGGCTGTCAGCATCCCAATTCCAGCACGGGGCAAAAAGTCGGTCCCAGTTCCAGCACGGGGCCGGTTGCTTTTTGGGGCCCAACATATACATAAATGTATGATACCTACCTAGTTGAAATACAAGTCAGTGATCAACGAATGAGAAACTAATCTCAGTCATCTATTTCTCAAAAATAGGCTTATTTCTTGGAGAAGGCTTGCTTCTTGAAAATGACACTATAAAAAGACCATTTCCAATAAATAAGCCCTCTCCGAAAAACCAGACTATTGTCAAGAAAAGTAGATATGGCGCTAGAAAAGTTATAGAATCCAATGGCAATGAAGACCCACACAGAAGAGGACACCCACTACAACATCAGCAAGGAAAGACAAAACAACAACTGACAACCCTAATGATAAAGACACCACCCAACAACATCATGACCAACAAAGATGATCCCGAAAAAAACTCCACCCCAGCAACAAACCCCCAAAATCTGCAACACATGAACATAACATGGCCAAGCCACACAAAGAATGACCATACATCATCAGCAACAAGCCATACCTGGGAGCCCTACATAAACCTCAGCCATCCGCACCACCCAACCCCAAGAGATAGCAACCCAACAACAACAAAGATATATTGAGAGCACAAACCCAAAGACAATGGCACACCAAGGGCAGCAAGACCCAAACAATGATGTCACCAGGATAATGACAAGGAGACACCTGCACCCCAATGGTGCAACACCTCTCTTTTTTACTTTTTACTTTTTGTCTTCTTGTTAGACAGAAAAAGTAATCTAGCTTACTATGGGCGACATACATGCTACACTAGTACTGGCAAGGCTGTGCAGATCTGGCAGCAGTCTCTACCTACCAGCCTATTATCCAGCACTAGCTACCATATGTAGCAAGGTCCCAAGCCTCATGGACTCCCATTATCCAGATTGATATTGATCTTTAGCTATAGCTCATAATCTCTCTAATGTCGCGTCCATGAACTTCTCCCTTCTCGTCTAGCATCATATCTACAGATGTTAGAGAGACCTAAACCACACATCAGTCCATATCAGAACAACATCCTCCATCGTGTTAATTTCATGAGAAGCTGTATTTGCAGTCATGCCTCACCAGTCTCTCACAAAAATCTCCAGAGAACCCACCCATTCAGCACACTGCAAACAAATCACGTAACCTCCCCATACACTCGAGTGTGGGAGGTTACAGAATGGTATCTTCCGGTAACGGTACACTTCTGTAACCCTCCGTAAACTAGTGTGCGGGGAGGTTTACCAGAGTCTACCGAGGAGGTTACCGAAAGAGACCAAAAGGAGCTTTCCGATTTATTTCTCGATACGAGAATTGGTACGTTTTGCAGGAAAACAGACTTCTCAGTAAGTCTTAGAATCGATATCAATCAAATTAGTGGCTATCACTGCATTACTTAGACGAAAAAATGTTTACCGTGGCATACCGGAAGTGTGCAAGGAGGGTAACGGAAGTGTACAGGAGGGTAACCGGAAGTGTATGGGAAGGTCACCAGAGAGCACCGGAGGGTTACCGGAGAGCACCGGAGGGATACCGGAGTGTACGGGATGGTTACCGGCGTGTACAGGAGGGTTACCGGAGTTCGCACAAGAGTTACTTGATTTGCCGAAAAGCAGATTCGTACGTATGGGACGTATCTAAGAGTGTACCAGTGGGTTACCGGAGGTAGGTAGGTTACAGGTGGAAGCTAGCTTTGGGCTTACTTATGCTGTATACCTGACTACAGTAGCCCCTCACATCGCCCACCACCCCGGCCCACCAAAAGTGACACAAGTGCCAGCCCCAACAGAATGCTCTGCTAGTCCGCGGCAAAGCTCCACTCAAACCTACTGTGATTCCTCATACACACCATGGTAATCTCCACATCAACCAAAGGGTGACGTGGCAATGGGCCATGGGCTCAACCCGTAGTGTCATCAAACATGTTCACGCGTCGCGTCAATCGTAAGTCACCATCGCAAAACTAGCGGAAAGGAAGCAGGCGTTTCATCTATCATCAGTTAACTCGCCGTCCTTGTGGATAGGAAGCAGGGGTTTGTTGCACTTCATGCAATTCTTGTCAAGAAGAGAATCAGCCGTCCCAGTCTTCCTCATTCCATCACGGACTTCTTCAGATACGCGAAATTGCTTTCTGCCTGAAATCCCTCTTTGGTACCATGATGCCACTTGCTCCAATCTACTGCACATTTTGTTTTGGCTTTGTCATAAATTCGATTACCTGGTCGACTTCTTCTCTGAGTTTGTTCCCATGTCTGTCGGGCAACATCAGCCTGGACTGTCCAACATATCTTCCATGCAGCTACTGCACATCGCCTTCCTGCAGCTGGAGAACCCACCACGAGACCTTCAACCTTGGTAATACTGTAAAATGCACCTATGTTGAGCACCACTTTGATGTATGAGGTGAATATATGACACTAGTACACCAGATACTCACGAGACTGCTTTTGAGACCCTGTTAATGAAGCTAAAAGGAAAGGACGTTACATATCGAGGATGCTAAGGAAAAAATTAGGCAGTCGTCTGTACTCACGGTGGGAAAATATAGGAAGAAGAATGTACAGGAAGAAGAATGAAATAAATTGTACGCATGAGGTCATAAGTAATACAGGTTACAAAGGTAGTTTAATGTTCCTCACCACAGACTCTCTCTCCAGATCTTTCAGCAGGGGCTTGTGGCACCTGTGCATTTGTGTCCTAAATACACAAGTAGGAAGATAACCAATGTTAGTCAAACAATTAAATTCATGCTAGATGAAAATAAATACTTCTACCTCATTTAGCGGAGCCATTCCGGGAGATGCCTTGGACGTGGCTTTGTTCCTTTTGCTTTCTTTGAGTGCCATTCCTTGT
>JABMIG010000030.1:705143-717116 GCA_013187285.1 Cyclotella cryptica
AGTAGGTGTTGTTTGAAGTGGGAGAGGCATTTTTGAAAACTGACATTATTTTTTGGTTTACATTTGGTTGCTAAAGGGTGTAACTCTTCAAATATTCAATCTATTCCATTTTGTTCTGCGTTGAATCTGATGGTGCCATTATGAACTGTTGTGATAGTCAAGGATCACTTTCATACCTGCTTTCACCTTTGCGAAGTACACCATCTTTAATAAGATGGACCTGATCACCAATTTTATAGTCCCAATCACGTGAGTGATTTTCCCGTTCTGTATTTTGGTCTGTTTGGTTTTGCTTATATTCTCAATTTTATTCCAGTCGGCCAGGAAGGGAATGTCAAACAACATGTCCCTGCCAAAAATTGGCTGCACCTGGGGAGGCTTAGTACTGTATGGTATGTTAAGCGAATGACTCAAGCAACATTTGTCACGAGCATATCTATGTCGCTTGTGCTCTGGAAGGGGCCATGTCTATTTCAGCTGTCACGGACATCGATGATATCACCTGGTGCACTTGTTCTAGAATAGCATTCGCTTGAGGGTTCTTGACACTGGTGGGCTTGCTGGTGATCCCATATGATTCACATAGGGCTTTGAAGTGAAATTTGAATTCGCTTCCATTGTCATAAATGATATATTGACAACGTGGATACCTACTAGACCAGGTCTTATTCACTAAGTTGCTGATCATTGCTGATTATCAAAGTATGCTAACTTAGGTTCTTCATTGTCCTTTTCCTCCTACGCCCTTTTGTATCCAGGGAATAATCGCCTCAGTGATTACCGGCAGTTCAACTATTTCAAACCAGCTGGAAGCTGGATCAATCATAGTCAGACACATGAAATCAAGTACTGTCCCATCTTTACCTTTGATTGTGTACGGGCGATTAGGTCCACACATAGTACCTCCCAAGGGTTTGTGCTGGCGATCTTAGTAGGGAGTTTCCCATACTTATGCTTATGCCTCTTGTTTACTTGACATGCATGACAGTTTTTGACGTTTTCACGGACGGTATTTTGCATACATTTCCAGTACATCACAGCACAACGGGTTTCTTTGAGTCTAGTGTGTCCAGGGTGCTGTAGATAGTGGTGGTACCAACTAACTGCGGTGTTGAAGATCTTTTGGAATGATCATTTTCCGTCCTTACATAGGAGTTCTGTACCTTGACCAATTGTGTTGAGTACTGATCTTTTGGTGTCTTCAAGTTGGCATCAAGCTGTTGTGCTTCTGCGATCTCTTGTACTGTTAACGGGTATATTACATCTTCTTTGCTGCGGTTTGCAAATACCAGGTTCATTTCCTCTTGGTATGCAGAGTTGTCAATTGCACTCTCTTCTTGAATGGTGGAATAACACCAGCATTTTGTAAACGTCATCCAGTTTTCATGCTCACTAAGTTATGGTCTGTATAGACTATTAATGTTTGTCCCCCCATGCCTTTGAACTCTTTGAGTGTTTCCACTATGGCCAGTAGTTCAAGTTTGGTCACACTGTATTTCTGTTGCGCTGTTGACAGTTTTCTGCTAAAAAACGCAAGGGGCCTATTACCCTGGGTGATAAGTGATCCAAGTTGTGTAGACGAGGCATCAGTGTATATCTCAAATTCCCTTGAATAATCTGGGTAGGCCAAGACTACATCCTTGGCAATGTAGTCTTTATGTCATCGAGTGCTTTTTGATGCACTGTGTCCCAGTACCATGGATGTTTCTTCATCTTATTGGCTTTGGTGACCTTGGTGTGGCCACACTCTCCTACCAGCGAGGTGAGTGGGGCAAGCACTTCGCTGCGTCTTGCCCAAAGATCTCTATAGTACTGGACCATGCCCAGGAACTTACGGAGGTCTTTGACATTTTTCGGCGATGTGGTATGTGCGCCCCCATGCTTTCTACAGAGAGAACAGTACTTCTCTGTACGACGTTTCTTTTGAATCTGGCCACTAAAAGAGACCATCTTCTTTTTAGTCGAGTCGCTCCAACCTTCTCGATGGGGTAGGCCTTTTTGATGTGTCCAAGGACTTCTAGGCATTCCCTGATACTCTGTGGTACCAAAGCTCATATTGGTCCTGCCATTTCCTAGGAACCATCCTGAGGATGTGGCTTGCCAAGTCGGCATCATCAAAGGGCCCGCATACTTCCGTTGACTTTGCAGCCTTTGAAGAGTAAAACAGGCACAACAAGAGTTCTACATACCCATTAAGGAATTGGATCCTCTGCACAAAGTCCCTGATGGGTACCCTGTTTGGCCCTGTTTGGTTTCTTCAGCCCATTGCTGATATAGAATTGTTCTTGCTCTGCTGCATCAGTCCTAAAGACAGTCTGCAGGTGCAACTGGACACACTCCCTGAAGGAGTCCCAAGTTGATGAGCGTTTCATGGGGTGTTCAACCCCATAGACATCAGTCCAGGGTTCACAGTTGATCTGTTCCCTGATGATGTTGGTCCAAGACAGTTGGATGGAATACTGCAAGAAGATCGCTTGGCCAGCGGACTCAGCAGCAGTTGCCTTTGTCCATGCCTGGAGGACGGGAGAACTCTTGTCCATTCCCTTATAATTGGCTTTGGCCACAGTGGCCGCAGTCAGTTTTTCCTCAGCCTTCTTGTCTGCCTTGCATGCTTCCTCGAAATCTGTGTCTAGGCCTTGATGGGAAATAATCTCTAGTAAGGTCTGAACATGGTTCAGGAACTGCGCCGGACTTCTTGCATTGAAGACAGTGATGGCCAAGGTCATCTTGTTGGAGACCTTGATTTTATGTACCACCTTGGTGGTGTCCATGACAGTAGTAATATAGGAGATGGGTGGTTTGGACCTCCCAGAGCTCCTCTCACACTCTTGTGGATTGAGGCCTTCTGGGCTCGACTTACTCAACGACATCCTCTCAATTGCCTATCCAAGAGGTGTATTATAAAATAAGGCCTTGAGAAAGGTCTTGGGCGCCTTGTGGAGGTTAGTTCAAAAATGAATTATTTCATTTTTTATTTTTCTTGTTCGGCTTTTAATTCTTAAAAGACTTGCTTCCGGCTAATTCGCAAGAATTCTCCATCGTGAAATTATTCCAACTCGAAGGACTCCCCAATCGCCAAAGTTGATCGCACAAAGTTTATTGCTTAACTTGCTGATCATGGGAGAATTTTTGGAGAGCTCGCTGATTGCAAAACTGAAGTAATTCGTTGATTGGGAAGATGATTTTGGAGAGATCGTCGATCGCGCAAAAAAAAAGTATCACTTACACGAAAAAGTTGAAATTGCCACTCACAATCAAAAAATATTTATCATACCTCGTGTTGGAGGGGTTAGATGTTGTTGGTTTTGGTACACGAAGGTCGAACCAGCGCTATCTTAAGACAGTGACCTGAGCCCTTTGGCGCAAAAAAAAATATCATGCAAAAATATAGGTAGTTTCAAAAGATGGCAAAGAATTTTTATATGAGCTTAATTTCCTCCAATTGTGAGGATGGAATGGCAGTGGAACTGCATTTCCAATCCAAATGATACAAACAAACATTGTGTAGATCCTACAGAATATTGGTATGCTTTTTGCCTTCTCAACAGAAGGGGCTATGGACTCTGGTGTTCCATAGCCCTCGAGGCAGCAGACTCCTGTAGTGGGGAGTCCTAGCTTTTTGGGCCAGGGCAGTGGACTCCAATGTTGGGGAGTCCTTGCCTTTTGGATGAGGGGCAGTGGACTTCCTGCCTGGGGAGTCCTGATAATGCTCCTCTTGTATTTTGTACCAATGGGTACAAAAATGGGCTGATTCTTGGCCTATGTCAGCTTAGTTTCACATGTCCGCTGCGTCTGCGTCGAAAAATTGTTGTAAAAGACAATGTCCAGGACATGTCCAGGACACATCCTGGACACGTCCAGGACATCTCCTGTTTTTCCTGTTTTCAAACGAGGACACAGGACATCAAAATTTGGACATTGAGGACATCAAGGACACGAGAGGACATGTAGTTTTTACTGCATTTTAATGATCATTATTGACCAATAAGTGTCTTATTTTGACTCTGTTAATGCTTTACATCAATATGCAGACTACACCACATACATTTAATAAAAGTGGTAGAATTAATTTATGTGGGATAAGCTACTCTTCATACCATGCAGTGGTTGAATAGGGGAACACCACCCAACACAATGAATACTATCAATCAATGTATGGTAAGCAGTTTCCTCAAACTAGAGTCCTATGGATTGAGTGATGCACAACATTTTGTAGTCTGGAGCATTCAATTTCAATGTGTTTTGAATGCAATGAGGTAGTGCAAAACAAATATTTCTGTAAATTTCACCACAACAGTGCTAAGTTGAAAATATTCAGACATTGGACTGTTTTAAATAATGTTTGTGAAAGACAAGTCTAACAGAATACTACAACACGTGAAGTATAAAAAATGTCCATGAAAATAATTTTAATTTCATTTATCACAATTCACTCAAGCTTTAAGAAATAGTCCCATAAACATTTTATAGCCCCCTGGTTATTCTTCCCTCATCCCTCTGTCAGCACAAAATGATCTGGAAGTGCCATTGGTCTTGTGACAAAAGCAAAGAAAGAATTTGGAACAAGTGGTGTGAAGCATTTTGAAAAAAAATATTAGCAGCTAAAAATGAACTGTACGACAAAGGCTGTGAACAAACTCACGACTTCTCGACATCCACTGCTTGTTGAGGGGAGGGAGGGTGGTCGGCTCAATTAGATCTGTGGACCGAGCAACACTGATTCTCATTGAGGGGTGGTAAGTATTTGATTGAAAAAATTGTCAGGTGACGTGACGAAATACTTTGAAATGAAGGAGAAGGAATAGACTTCTTACCTGAAAAACGAACCGGCTGCTAGCTGGTGCTGTTTGCGTTGAGGGGAGGGAGGGAGGGCGGCTCAATTAGATCTGTGGGCCGAGCAACAATGATTCTCATGGAGGGGTGGTAAGTATTTGATTGAAAAAATGGTGACGTGACAAAATACTTTGAAATGAAGGAGAAGGAATAGACTTCTTACCTGAAAAGCAAACCGGCGGCTAGCTGGTGCTGTTTGCGTTGAGGGGAGGGAGGGTGGGTGGCTCAATTAGATCTGTGGGCCAAGCAACACTGATTCTCGTGGAGGGGTGGTAAGTAATTTATTGGAAAAAATTGTCAGGTGACATGACAAAAAACTTTGAAATGAAGGGGAAGGAATAGATTTCTTACCTGAAAAACAAACCGGCTGCTAGCTGGTGCTGTTTGCGTTGAGGGGAGGGAGGGTGGACTACTCAATTAGATCTATGGGCCGAGCAACACTGATTCTCGTGGAGGGGTGGTAAGTATTTTATTGGGAGAAATTGTCAGGTGACATGACGAAAAACTTTGAAATGAAGGGGAAGGGACAGACTTCTTACCTAAAAAATAAACTGGCTGGTAGCTGTTGTTGTTTGCGTTGAGGGGAGGGTGATTGGAATATCAAGGTTCAGTCTCTTTGTGGACTGAGAGGCTGCGATGTAAGTGGATGGCATGGTAACTACAATTTAATTCATTGTGGCGAGATCGTGGACCATGGACCATTATTTGTGTGCAGCCACTTTTCACGCATTATTATTCACATGCAATTCAAGATATTATATCACAACATGAGAACATGTACGTAAAATCTGGGACTCAAACTTGCGGACATCTGGCCGACACGTGACCCCAACCCGACACGAGGCTTCGTGTCCAGAAAATCACATGTCCAGGGAAAATCACCAACATTGGACACGTCCAAAGACACGTCGAAGACATGTTGAGGACATGTGAAACTAAGTATGTCAGTAACTATTCAATTTTTGCCCTAAATAGTGATGGCCATTCTGACAGCACTGATGCATGCCATCACTCTGTCATCCCTCCCAAGACATGCAATACACCCTCACCTCCCACTTACTTTCAAATCTTGATTGTGTCGGTTCCATTGCTTGAGTATGAACCAGAAGACACTGCTGCCATTGCCAAAGGCACACTAAATAATCCCAGAAATTCTAGCAAGATGTAACAGGTCAAATGGTAGAGTATATGCGATGACGTGGTACTTAGATGGAATGGCCTTCCCTTTTCCAAAGAGGACACAGAAGCAGCAGCTCATAATGAAAGAATTTATGAAGATGGCCCTTAATGTGAGCTTCATTCTGAAGCATTGCCTTCCTCAGAGGCCACCTTCAGCAGGCAAGGGTTATGCAGCCAATCAAGATCACCACAAGCATCTGAAAGTGGCAAGATGAAAGATATTCTCTTTCATCTTGCCACTGGGCATCGCATTATGAGTAGTATTAGGAGACTCTTGCCAGGCCTTTTGGAGGTCAAGCAAGTGTGCCTATTACTGCTGATGCAATTGACAGACAGTTTGATAGTGGGAATTCAGAGTGGCAGAAGAAAGCTTCAAAGTACGTACAAGAGAGTATGACACCCAAGAGCCATTACAAGTTGAAGAAGTTCCTTGATGAAGAGATGTTAAACAAGATACGATTGACCCAGACTCTGTTCCACATTCCAAAATCACATTGGAGTTATAACGACTCAAGAACTGGCAGATCGATATCAAGTGGTAAGAAGGCAAAAGAGGAAAGTTATCCAAATCAGGAACAGTCAAAGGAGAGTGAGAGTTCTCCGGAACCTATTGTTAAGAAAATTCAGAAATTTCCGCCAAAATGTGTGGTTAATTTTGCAATTGCCGTTCCAAAAGATAAGGAGCTCAAGATTACTCAAACAACAATCTACTGTTCTACATGCATTGTGGGCTTGGGTATCAAGAGGAAGGGAAATAGGAAGGCCTCTTTCTTTGAGATCTTTCATCAAATCAGAGACCTATTGTATCTAAAGGGGAAATCGGACAGCAACAGGGCACCTCCTGGGAATGTAAGTTTTTCTAAGTAAAGGAAAGCAGGTAGGAAACATTCCACTTGATAATTTATATGTTAAATTTAGAGAGAACACCATGAAACACCCAAATATACAAGCTAATTTACCATACGAAATTATGCATACGAAGCTACGGTGAGCAGCATCGCAGTAAATTTTTTGGACCGGGGCTAATGATGCCAAGCTAACATGACCTCTTGGAGCAAATAAGTTTCATTGGACTTATGCATGAGTCGCATAGTAATCGAACGGCTAAAGGTGAAATAGTTCACTATTAGGTTTAGGATGGGGAAAGCTAGTAATAGTGAACTATTTCACCGTTAGAAAAGGAACTGGGATATATCATGTTGTAATATTCACGGTACAATACTTTCTGCGGACCGGTAACTTCTACAAACAATTTATATAGGCCAAAAAATAGTATTATCAAAATATTATATAGGCCATAACGTTATCTGGTCTCTTGTGTTGAAGCCGATCAGGAGTCCTGTTCATGTTGACGGCGGCCTAATATGGCATAATTAATTCTTTATTGGACCAATTTGTTTGGACAACACACAAATTCCTTTATTTTCGGTGTGTATGGTAAATGGTACAATATTTATATAGGCGCAAGCATACAATCCAACATTCCATACACAATACAAGCTCACAAGAACAACCACACAAAGCCATCATAGAGGCCATGTGAGGCTGGATTCAGGTTGGCATGCAGAATGTATGTACAGCCCAAACCAGGTGCATGTACGCAGTTTGGCATGCATGATCCAATGGGGTTCATGCAAATCTAATCTCCTTGAATTACATGCAAAATGCATGATAAACTAGAAGGGACCTGTCGGCAATCCTCATTTTCAATCAGTTTTTAGCTCAAGAAATAAACTCCAAACAACTGGAACTGACCTAAGCCGTTTTGCTGTAGTTGTTACTATGTAATAAGCGGGTAGATACATGTGGTTGAAAGATTTTATTTATGAGAGTTACACTACTGAAATAGGTATTGCATGGTACACTAGGTAATCCATGCATCACCAAGCACAGGTGATCCTGTTAGAGATTGGAGGTAATTTAGGGCAGTTCCATGACTGCTCCTTTTCTCTCAACTGCCAACAGGAACTGTCCCATGAGAAGGTTTCTGAGAAAGAAATCCTCTCTTGGATATTTGTCAAGAAACACCTAGAATGTATATGGGTGTTTCTCAAGAAAAATTGTCTTTTGAATATTGTTTCTCAGAAACAATATCTTATGACTATTGTACTTCCTTTGTGTTACACAAAGGGAAGAGGACCATTGGAGGTTCCACCTGGAACCTCTTTGGGTTACCAGTTAAGGTAGATAATTGGCCTATGTCACTCGCCCACGATTGGAGAATTAGCGTGGCTCGAGGAAAAGTAAAACCTCGGTGAGGAAAAATCCGAATATGAGCCAGACTTGCAGAAAAACCGTTCTTGTTGAGGTTAAAATGTGCAAGCTGCCTGTGACGATTTGTACCTACATATTATTTTATGTAGTATATGAAGTGTAAGTTCATGTGGAGATTTGTCATGGCTTATGATAAAGCTGGTTTGATTGTACTCTCCTAAGTCAAACTTATATTCTGACTTACTTCAGCGTGTAACCCTGATTGTCTTATCGTATACTGTCTGTGATAGTCCAATTATCACTGGTATACCGACTGAATATTTGTGGGGTAAAATACCTTTGTTTACTAAGCATTGCTTTCCACGGACCATGTGACCATAAATTTATGAGGATAATTTTGGGTCGGTTTGGTGTTGCCTGGTGTCTCCTATTGATTTAGTCTGTGTGTGCAAAAGTGGAATGCCGAACAACAATTCCATCTTATGATTGCTACACTACATTTAGGCGATAGGCACTGCATAGTAGGTATGAGTGAATGGCATCTGAGTGTTTGTTTAGGTAAACATTGTGCCACTAGAAGCTGCTGACAAGACCATGATTGGTACAGCAGGCCAAGCATCTCCATGATTTGGTTGATGTTGAACTCTAGATAGTAATTCACTTTTGGGTTTTGATATTTGAAGACTCTGGTTGACTTACACTGGGAAGCCAAATGAAATGCATATGGTCCGAAAGTGGAGTGTTGAAACTGCACCTTAATTGTCACAGTTGTGTACAATGTGGATATTGAACCAGGTCTAGGCGAAGGTGCTGATAGTACAGATATTCTGTTTGTTATCTTCTGCAATCCTTTGTGTTGGTATATTGTCCTTCTATTTGCTCTGTAACCCCTATGTATCCATGGGAATAGTTGCCCAAAGGGTCAGCTATCGGCAAGTGAACAATGTTAAGTCATACATAATGTATTGACTATAATCATTGGAAGGTCCAGCGTCAACGTCTATGTCTTTTTGTACCATGAAGAGTGCGGATTCAGTGTTTATGATATCCTTTTGTATTTTGTAGCAAGGATCCTCGAGGGAGGTCTGTACATGTATAACTCTTTTGTTGGTGGTAATGACATTGCAACATATTTAAATGTGCGTGCGTACCAATTTTATATTTTGTAAGACAGTTGTTGACTATAATCTTATGGTTTATGGAACCATATTGTGACTTCACAGCGAGCATCATGGAGAAGTGAACTTTCCATGATATGTTGACAACGTAATAGTTGTGTTTCTCTTTGGATTTGTCTAAGCTAGTGAAGCGATACTACATTTCTGTGCACAGCTTCTTGAGTTGCATTTGTTTTGCATTGCATGCCAACAAGGTGCTACATGTCTCTCAGTAGAGATGTTCATGTTTGACTTATCCTTTTGTGTGAGATGATATTCCTGTTTAACTAGGGATACTCACAATTCTATTGCTGTGGTTTTACAAGAACAAAGGTTGTGGATCCTTTGTGTTGTTGTGCTCATATGATCATGAGGCTTATTTTATGGTTTGTTGTGCAACATGTATGTGCACTACCTATGGTCATCCCGTTGTCTTTAGCAAAAGACCCACGTATTTCGGTGACTCTAAGAGTCCTTCCTTATGGACACCATATGTGTTCTCCATGGATAATTCTGAAGGTAAACCATCAGAAGTTCTCACAAGAGAATCAAGTACTAGTCATTGAGTCTCAGTGAGACCATAATCTAGTAAGACACAGTGTTGAATCCAATGATGTTAATCATGGTCAAGGATTCATTTTCTCTTATTCTGTGTATTATATGCACTCTAAGTTCAGCAAGCTGTACTAGAATGCGAGCATACCCAACCTGAGTTGGTGTTGCTCTAGACTTGTTGTGGTAACAAATGTCTAACATTAATGTGTCTCTTTTTGTGTACAGTGTACCTCCTCCTCTACAATTCCAGTTGTGAGTGAGGTGAGACAATCATATTGTCTTACCCAAGGTTCTCCCTTGTACTGGACCACCCAGTAGCATGTGAGTTCCCTGTATGGGCGAATGTTTTAGCGAGTTTTCATCTGCTTGTAAGATGGTGCTTTTGCCATGCGAAGACTTTGGGTCTATTATTAAGCCCTTGTTGTCTTTGTGCAGAGATGTTGTGTATTGGTTTGTCATGCAAACCACTGCTGCTTGGTAAGTCCATCCTAACCTTGTTTAAGGTGGTCTCTCAAGCTAGCCTTTGGAGAATATCATTACTCCAAATGAGTTCTATTGTGAACAGTATGGCCATCATTGACTCCATTGAATGTGCTTGTGAGGCACGTGGAAAACCCATGATTGTTATACCTACTCAGTTTTTCTAGGGCAAGCGGGTTCTAGATGCGTCAGTATCTAGTCTATGATTTGTTGACTTTTCATGAAGTCTTATGGTGTTTGCAGAGTTGAACATAGCAACATCTACAGTACTGTAAGGATTCTTTTGAGTTTAGACAGTTTCCTAACTTTTTGTCCATATCTTATTTTAAGAATCACTTTTTGATTTACAGTAATTTATGTTTGTTTGGGTGTTCTGTTCTTGTACAGCCAGTTCTGACGGCTGACTGTCAATGAAACCCTCCAGTCGCCAAGGTAAATTGTCCTCGTTGTTTTACTTGACTTTTGGACTGGTTGTGCTCTGTCTTTATAGGCTGTAAACCTACCTCTTCGGAAAATAGAGGTAAACAGGCACGTTCTTCCAACACACTGAACTTCATCAAACAGTTTCTCTTGTCATGAGAAACCTCAGTAACATGTATGAAATTGAGTTTGTAGTGTAAGTGTGTGTCTTTTTCTTTATTTTGACACAGCTTGGAAGGTCTGCTATTTTACTCAACCCCCAGAGTTTTTCACAGGAGTGGTTAGCTCTGTGATCATGAGTATTTTGCTCAAGAAGAGTCCTGCACTTAAGTGGTTAGCTATGTGCATGGTATGTTGTGTCCAGGTTTTGTTTCAACTCTGGTTCACAGATTTTTGCAGACTTTGCATCAATTATCACTGGCAAGGTAAAATTGATCTTAACATATTTTATGTTGTTATTTGTTCGAAAATCTAGAACAATTCAAACTCAGTTCTTGCATTTGTCAAAGACTGAGGTCATATGCTGGCTTAGTCACTCTGGGTAACATGTACTCAGAAAAGTGTGTTTTGACAGAATTTACTGCTTGTGCAATAAAAACATCGTGTGACTTTGCCCTTCCTTTTGAGTAGGAAGAACCCATCCTGCGTCGCCAAGAGTTTGACACCTGCCTAGCTGGGTAAGGAAAACATATGGATGTTCTAATTTTGGAACATGGGGAAGCTTGGAACTACGTCCTTCTTGCTTTCACTGTTACTGTAGCAACGTGTCAGGGGTTCGAAACCCAACATGGTTTGATTTCCAGTTGCTTTTTGATACCATTGCTTGTTAATAGTGCAACATGGCACATGTGTACATTTCTCTCGTGGGAGAAGAGTTCATCTTCTTGAGAAAACAATTCATGATGCCTGAAGATTTCTTGGCATTTTTTATTTTTACATGTAGCAAGGTATTTGAATATCAGGTTATTTTAACGTGACAGTAGAATTTTGATCAAGATTTTTATCTAACGAGCTTTTAATTTAAAATTAAATAATTCAATTTATATTTTGGGCTCTAAATTCTATTTTCCTCGGACCAGAGGTTGTGCATTTGGCTATTCATAAGCCAACTAGCTTTCTTTCCTTTTTGCCAAGG
>JABMIG010000030.1:717248-917129 GCA_013187285.1 Cyclotella cryptica
GTGGACAGATCTCCACACAGATTGTGGTGGACAGTACTCTACACATGATATTGTGGAGTGTTCTCCGTGACTTTGAGGGTGGATTTTGTTCCATTATGCTACATTAGCCCCCCAATGAGATAGCTCTCAGAAAAGGATTGTGGAGAACTTTCCACGAGGTATCTTTACCACTAGTGCTCTATTTGTGCACAGGTGCTTAGTGCATGCTCCCAACTTAATTGCTGATGGAGAAATTATCAACAAGGGAAAAAACCTATGAGACAAGATTTCTAAAAATTTGTCCAAAAAGAAGCATTTAAATTGTTCAGACTGATTAAACTAGTCAGCCACTGTGCGCTGCCCAACAGGCATGGTGCAATAGTCAAGGCTTGTCTTGACCTTTTATGTGTATGAAAGGAAACATCCTATGTTCAATTCAATTGGCCTATTTAATTGAAGGAAAGCAACATGAGGAACATTAAAATGAATTTTTGATTATGGCTTCAAAAGAATTAGATTCAACATGAAAAGACAGATGGAGTTTGCATGTTCAAATCAAGCATGACATGTTAATATGTTGAAAAGAATAGGAACAAAACTATGTCATAATCTACAACATTTGTGAACTTTTTTTTGCACAAGTGGTTGTACCAATTATATAAGTCCATCTTACGGTTTAGCTAATACAAGTGTACGCACAAATCTGGTATGAAGAGAGAATGTTCTCAATAATATATGTGCCACAGTATCCACAGTATCATTTGGGAGACAAAATATTTTCACGAAGACATTTTCAAGTAATGAGGAAGAAACTAGTAACATGCTAGTAATTAATTAAAATAAATTAATTAATTAATTGCTTGATGAATTAATAAAAAATAAAAAAAACTATCCCAACTTCTTTGCTCCCGTTTATATTGGTTGATTGTTGTGTTTTGTTAACCGACATTAGTAATGGTGGCTATATTATCAGGCTTGTTTGTTGAGTCATCACAGGCTCTCTCCACTCTCCTATTGCTTTAAGTTGATTGTTGGATTTGTTAGTGATTGGGCCATATCTCTCTGCCCTTTTTCCTAATTGCTTAGCTCTTTCAGAGTTGATTGTTGTATGCTTGCAGCTGATTTGGGAAAGATGAAAGATGGCATGAAAAAGGTGAGATTTCATGCAAGATGAGAATCAAAAACGGAAAAATACAATGAACTCACCTTTTTTGACCTAAAATTACCCTCACTTCCTCCCATCTTCAAGAGAGGCGGAAAGAGCGAGAGAACAGAGTTGGAAGGTTCAAAATGGCACTGCTCTTCTTCCCAGATTGTTGGAATTCAGAGATGTCCAAAATCTGAGTCCATGATCTCTCGGAAAGGAGTGCTCAGTGGTTTTTTCTTCCCACGTCGATCTGAGCATACCTTCATGAGCGCGCGGTTATAAGGATAACGGCGCTTGCCTCGGATCAAAAAAAGGAGCAATATTCGCTGAGATATTGCGAATCCGGTTTGCGGCCGGCTTGGCACCATGGTCGATCATGATTTTTCCTAGCGTGCTTTGTGATTCTGCGAGCCACACACAAAACTATGTGGTATAATCTCTCGTACTATACTGATCTATATGTAGGGTACGTCTATTGTACAAGTCTGAATTCACTTTGAACCACTACGGGGACTTTGAACCATCACGGGGAGTTCGAACCATTACAGAGTAATTATGCTATTCCTACGCAAGATTCTACAGGTTTGAAGAAAAAATTGATCGTGTTCTATTGTCAGATAGTCTGTCCGTAGTTAATTAAGAATGACCATAAAAAAATATCGCGCGTATGTGCGCGATGATGATGTGTCTTCTCACAATTTTCAACACTTTCGCTATCTGACATCAATGTCATCGTAGAAAACATACCAATTTCTACGTGGTGGACATTGAACCATTACATCATTTTATGCCTATAATGGCAGCAAATTTGAGGAGGTGATCTCAAGGACCTGATGTTGTGTGGAGCTGGACTTAAGCTCTCAAAATAGTCCCAAAGGGTTTTGCAATCTTGCCCGGGTCTCAGAGGTTGGATAGTGCCACGACACCAGTGCCCAAAGATATCTGACATGTAATGGTTCAAAGTGAATTCAGACTTGTACTGTAAAACACATCATTCGCACCAGTACAATACCGTGAACATCATTTCTGACGATACATTTTCCTGTGAAGGCAGTAGTAATAAAAATTATTAGGCGTTAAAGATCCAACCAACTCCCGTGCACACTTCTGTGCACAAGCTATTAATAATGTAACATAATTAAAAATTACTAGCTTCACGCAATACAATCAAAATAAAATTATGTTACATACTTAGAAAATATGCACAAAAAAGTGCACAAGTGGGAAATTCAAAGGTGCATGGTATGTGCATAAAAAATGTTGACTATGATGTTGTAATAATATTATTATTATGTCACGGTACGGGTTAGAAATCACTTTAGGGTGGGGGGTGTGAGGCGAGCGGAAAGATATCTGAATTTAATGCGTAAAGTGATTTTTAACGCTTTCTGGGACGGACTTCTACAAACAATTTATATAAGCCGAAAAATAGTATTATCAAAAAATGATATAGGCCATGACAGTATCTGGTCTCTTGTGTTCGAGCCAATCAGGAGTCCTGTTCATGGTGACGGCGGCCAAATATGGCATAATTAATATCTGAATGGACCAATTCGCTTGGACAACACACGAATTCCTTTATTTTCGGTGTGTAAAGTAATGGTACAATATATATTTATATAGGCGCAAACATACAATCCAACATACACAACACGAGCTCACAAGAACAACCAAACAAAGCCATCGCAGGCCATGCCCCGAGAACAAAACCACCTCGCAGCGAATACCTCTAGAGGCAAAATATAATTGTCTGCCATCTATCGTACGAACTCCCTCCTCCTTCATCATGAGAAACAACAACCTTCCACCCATCGAAACCTCCCAAGAGGACGACGACGACTACAGCAACGATGACGACCACGACGACGATCCCCTCCACGAGAATTACATTGCGCTGCTGCAATACCGCTCCCCGCATCACATTCTCAACTTATCCCCCTCTCCCACCCCCCCTTCGCCCACGGACATTGAACAAGCGTACGTCACGTGCCGGCAAGAGACGTGGAAGGCATTGCGTCTCACCGAGACGAAAATGCAACAACAGCAGCAGCAGGGTGGAGGGACTCGAGGCAACAATGCATTTTTCATGAGTCAATTAAATTATCTGGAATTGAAATTACGTGCCTTGGATCAGGCGGTGAATGCCCTGTTGCCCGGAAGCAGCATCATTACGACGGTGGAGGAAGGGACGAATAATGATGGTGACCATGACGACAACAACAAGCAACACTACGTGGCGGGAGGAGGGAATCCAAAGCCTCCTTCTACAATCGAGCGAGCAACAAAGCCGCCACCGCCAACCACAAAAACCACAAGTACAAGAAGGATCACCCAAAGTATCCTCCAACCCGACGACGAATTAGACACCATCGACATTTATTTCCGTCCACAACGTCCGAGACATACACGTGGCACATCGTGGTCATCGGCGTCGGCGTCGGAATCGCGTCATTCCATGGATATGAGCAGTGTTTCGTGGGATGTTTCACGATATACTCCCGAGGAGGAGGAGGAGGATGACGATAATGATGGAGTATTGCAAGTTCTCGGTCCGATGAAGAACAGGGGTGAGAAGGAGAGTAAGATTGTGGCATACACTTCTCAGGGAGAGAAGGGAAAGAGACAATCCAAGGATAGTCCTAGGTCGATTGTGGATTTTCCAACAGAGAATGGCTTTTATGGGGTGCGTGATTTGAACAAGCCCGATTATAATGGAGCTATTGGCGGCACTCACAAAAGAAGCAACAACAATAACAAGAGCAGCAACAACCAATGGCAAAGACATAAGCCACCCAAACCAGCATCACACATACTCACTTCAACAACAACAACAACCGCACAATGCACCATCGAGGCAGCACGAAAGGGCGTGCTCCGCGCCCTGTCCGAGGATGATTCCGAATGTCTCCCATTAGAAGAAGAATACAATCACAATCATAGCAACAAGGCCGCCACCACCCACCACAACAAGAACAACACACCATTATCCGTGTCATTATTGGTGAAACGAACCACACCACACCAAGAGGGGCAACTGCCTCGCGAAAAGATTGTTTCCTGGGGAAAGACCATCCATACCACACACGATGACGACGACGTGTCGGATGCGGATCATCATCGACGTAACAACGATGATGATTCTCTTGTAAAATCCGTCGAATCCTCCTCTAGAAAAAGCGAAACGTCGTCGAAACAAGATTTCTCCAAACAATCGGTCATGACATCTTCCTACTACTCCTCTTCGGTGATGGTCTCTCATGACAACTCCACGTATCAAGAAGAAGGTGGAGACGACGACGATGAAGATGAATACCGCACATTGGAAAACCTTGTTCCCAGCAGCCATCAGTACCGTCCCACGAACAATCGTAACGATACTGATGATTATTACGATACCCTCCTCCAATCCAGTATGGCACTGGCTGACGATCTTTGCGGAAACCTCCTTGGTGTTTGTTGGGAGTCCGGTACTACCGCTGCGGCTTCGTCATCGGGTTTTGTGGGCAAGGCCTCGCGAGACAATAAGGTTAACGATTCGATTCAAACATGGGAACATAATTCTACGTATGACAATGAGTCATCGTTTTCGTATCTTGTAGGTAATGAGGATGATCGGACGGAGGAAGACGGGGGGGGGGAAGAGTCTACCGCGTTTAATTCGTTGAGTTCGTTTGGTAGTTCATTGCCGGCGGAGGTTTCGACTCCTGAATCGTATTTGGTGACGAGGTATAGAGAGAGGAAGATGTTGGTTTGAGACATGTGGAGATGGTCGGGCGAGAAGATAGTCTTGTACGACATTAGGGTGTTCTTGGTAGTATACGTTTTTGGAGATGAATGATGCTGCACTATATGTAGTGGACACACACACAGAGAGAGAGAGAGAGAGAGAGAGAGAGAGAGCAAGAGTCGAGATTTTCGTTACTGTTTATAGGTGTGCTTGTGAGAAGAGCCATGATGTCTGGAATGAAGAGGTATTCTCATGTCAACTGGGTGCTTCAGATTAAGAAGGCCATTACAAATTAGAAATGAGGAATGGATTGGCCGTGGTGTATAGAGATCTTCTGTCGTGTGTCGTGGAATGATGAAAATAAAGATCGCACGTCGTACGTTGTTAAGCGGTTTTGTTATTACAAATTTCTTATACAGATGAATGTAACTTTCACACCTCTTGCACCATTCATTCTTCGTCACAATATTCAACATGAAGTGCAATAGCTCATCTCAAATGTTTAGTGCAACATCTCATACGTCCCTAACACCTCTTCTCCACACTCATCATACGCCGAATCAAGCCCCTCAAGACAAGCGTTCACGGCAGCGAAATTCATCCTTGCATCACTAATCCTCCTATTGGCGGCACGTAGAAACGATGACTTTCGCGGTTTCATTATATGTTTGCTCCTACGCCTCTCATACGCAAAGCAGGAGTACGCCCTCGATACTTCTTCCTGGAGCATTTCTTCAAACATCGATTTCAGCTGATCGAGTGTCAATAGATCGGAAATCTGTTCCTTGTCCATGGAGAATCTCAGCATTTTGAGACCCAGTAATCCCACGGCATCCTGAACTTACTCCTTGGCCTCTTGATTCTGAACGGGAAAATTATCTTGAACTCGAAGGATGTGCAATCCCAAGAACTGGAACCACCCGCTCCATCCTATAATGTTGCGATACAATGCCGCTTGCTCTTTGCGGCCCATCCCCGCTTGTTCCATTTTGTTCAAATAGCACTGCACGAGCATGGTAATATATTCGAAAATACTCTCCACCACAAGACCATTGAGTGCATGAGAAATGTAGCAAGCGATAGGGAACGCCAAAGCAAGACCCACATCCCTTCCCATGGGACCCGCCATGGCCATTTCCCAATCACAGAGTACCATCGATCCATTCGGGCCGAATGATTCCAATTCCTCGACGGATGGTTTGGGCTCGACTAGAATATTGAAGACGTGTGAATCACTGTGAATGAGACAATCCCGTTGATGATAGTTGGAGATTATCCCGTCCACTACTTTTCCCAGAGTGTTGGCACCAACCTCTACGCAATACCTCTCAGTTCGATTTTTTGGATCCTCCGTAGTGCAAGCCTCGCGCACAAACACTCTCATTTGCTCCAATACATTTTCCATGCAAGGTTTCACATTGACATTAAAGTTGGGATCAAACTCCTTTATAGTGTGAAGCTTGGCCAGAGTTTCCGCCAGCTTTGGTGCGATTCGAAGATCGACGGCTCCATCGATGAATTGATTGCAAAATTGTTCATCGGCATTTGACCATTCCGTGACAAGGAGTTTCATGTGTTGTCCATCTTGGTGTACATCCCAACATCCAAGTGGCTTGACAACACAATCCGATGCAAGTTTCGAAATGGCCTCCATGATCATCCATTCGTTATCTGTCCGTTTCAATGAGTAATGGCTCGACTTGTCGGGGTTCCACAATGCATACTCAAAACTCAGCTTGGCAAAAAGGCATAGATCGGGATGATCTTTCACTGTCACTTGGTACGAATAATTGGTGTACCCCCCAGATAAGATTTTGAAGGATAGGTGGGAGCCATTGGCCATGGCCTCATTGATTTGGAGAAGGATTTTGTGTGAACTAGACGAGGAAGCAACATGTTTCATGATTGTATCAATGACAAGTTGTTGCTTGACTCGCTTGTCGATATCGATTTCATCGAAGGAAGGGTTGGAGGTATCTGCGCTTGTGTTGTCGGCTACCATACTGTTCATTCAATGTGAATATCAAGTGAAAATCAATGGTTCAAGTAGAAACTAGAGATTGCTCGTTTGCTCTCAAGTTTTTGATTAAATTGAATTTGTGAGATGTCACTGGTGATTCCTTTCATCCAGCTGCTGTACAATACAATACTAACAAGGAACTCTCGCATGGGAGACGTCTTTTCTCACTGAACAAGATGTAGTGTCTTGGAAGTTCACACAACAGCAAATCACCAGTCAAACATAAGAAGGGATTTCGCCTCAAATTCTCGTTTTCGAACTAGATTATTAAAACGAGTAACGAATCTGTCACTCCTTTGTTTGCGGCAATGGACTGTGTTACATGGCGAATTTGAGGGTAGCACGACATAAATCTCGATTTTTTTTTCTCAACCCACCTCCACCACCAACTGACAAAACCATGCCAAATAATTACATCAATCCATCAATTGCGTGCATCGTACCATATCAACAATCAATCCAAGCTACACATAAACAAACATACACGCCCCTAAGAATTCCTAATGGTTAGTACTGGATCGAACATAAAGTTGGCCTGAAAAGACCATGTTGAAACGATAGCACCGAGCGACAATTTCGACAACCAAATCTACCGAGTCACACTTTTCTATCTCGTAGAGTTCCTCACCGGACAATCACGACAACATCAACGATGTCGTCGTCCCCAACAACAACAACAACGACAACGAGGCATTTTCATCGGCATCATCCTCCAATTCTCCGGTGGCACAATGGCATCAATCATGCCATCAACAAATAAAAAGGACAACAATCCACCGAAGGAAGGATCCATCGGTCGATGGGGATTTCGTCGTTGGAAAAAGGCGCGTATATTCGTAACTCGATCATATTTGCCACGGGGTTTTTATGGGAACGACTCCCCCTGGCAATCAATGATGTCTTCGTGGTTCGTCGCCGTGATTGGACGGAATTACTTCTTCCCCATAAGCCCGCTCAATTTCATAAGAAAGAGTGTGCATAGTACTGTCGATGTGCTGTTGTGGGAAGTTGGTTCTTGTGGAGAAGGGAGGGATAGAAAATGTTATTGTTTCTATTATTATCGGAGACTTTGTGGTCGATACCGCATCATCCGGTGTGTGCCATGTTTGTTAACAATCATGGTTTGATGGAGGGGGGCGGGAGGGGAGTGTATCTCCTCTTTCTCCACGTATGTTGGGAGTTGGTATTAGATATTGACATTGTTGGCTATGAATTATCATGTAGAGCATCATGATTTCCCGACCAGTCCGTTTTATGAGTTTGGGAAGTTGAGGGAGATTGCTCCGGAGTTTTATGGGGGTGGGTCGAGAGATAATTTGTAGGAGATTATGATTTGCGCGTTTGGTAGGCCTCAGCTTTATGCTTGTATGGATGGCGGTGAGAGGATGGGTTGATGGAATGGGTTTTGTACATACATTATTGTTTGATATCCGAGCCTTCGGTTGCTTGTTGATATTCTTGTAATTTGTGAGTGGTGAAACATGATAATAGTAATCTATCATCGTCTACATAGCTTCGCCCAAATGAAGGAGGTGTCTGTGCTAATCTATATGAGTTACTTCAAGATCACATCATTATTTCCAATCTTACAAGCCTGCAACAAACCCGAAAATAGAGGATTTGCGCTCTCCGGCCGACATGTGAACTCCGGATAAAATTGTGATGCCATACAATATGGATGTCTTTCTCTACTCAACTGAGAGACTTCCATCCATTAGCCACTCTCATCGGTATTCCTTCCGACAAATTCTAACCCAACCTGTTCAAACCTTGGTACCAACACTGGATCGAGCCAACCTCTTCCAAACTCGAATCACCTGACTCTCGTCAATCCTCGTCATATCCTCTACATCCGAATAGTCCACTCCTTTCTTATACTATCGAATGCAAATTCTGCTCAATCGAATCCCCCAGTGTTGGAACTAACAAGACGTGCAGGAAACACATATTCTTATATCCCACATTCTCTTGTAGTTGACGTAACGCATCCACAAAAGGCATATTCTCCATGTCACCAACTGTCCCGCACAGTTGTACGATGCATACTCCCGGACGCTTCTCTCCTCCGTCCGACTCTTCTCTACCATGACTATTCCTGGCAAAGTCTCCGCCACCCTCAGGACCCACTCCTGAATAGCATCACTCACATTCGGAACCACCTGCACCGTCTTCCCCAAATACTCCCCAGCACCCTCTCCCTCTCAATCACACTCTGATATATCTTCCCGTACCCGTACTCAAATCATAATTGCCCAAATCAAAATATTCGTCTCTTCTCCATCGTCCAGGACAAACACCTCTCCGTTTCATGAACCCGGCGTCGACGTAAAGGGAGGGGTTGATTGTCAATCTAGTTGTCAATGCGGTGACACGGAATGGTTCATAGCACAGGAGAGGACACCGATGGAAGAGGCCGTGACGCCCTTGCCGATGCCAGAGAGGACGCTACGGGTGACAATGACGAATTTCCGATCGGAGTGAAGGGAGTTTGCGAGCAGGGTGGGGAGGGTCTGTGGGAGGGAGGGGAGTTGCGTGCGGTGGAGTTTTGAGGGGACGTGGTGGGTGGTGGGAGGAAGGACGTGACGGAGACGGGCGAATGTAGAAGAAGAAGGAAGGAGAGGATGGGAGGGAATGTTGGCATTGGAATGAGCATGATGGGATGCTGGGTCATCGTTGTCACAGGAGTTATTCAACGATGCAGCTCATTTTTTATGTTCCGAACGCTTTGAGACGAGTATCGTACAATACTGTAAAAGTCATAGTTGCAACTTTTTTGAACGCGCTGCTCTTTATGGGTAAATCGCGTGCTACCATCAAATATGGAGAAGTAACTCACCCCATATGGTAAAAGGAGGGACAAATATTGACTCCTTCTGAAGCCTAGGTGGGCGTTTTACATTTTCTAGGGCTCGAAGAGGAGTGTCGTATTGTCACTCCTAAGTTTTTTTCGGGAAATCGTATCCTTCTCATTAATAATAGCAAGACACATTGTGGCCTTAAGTTGTTTTCATGCTCTGAATTGTAAGTTGCTCGAGCACCTTTTTGTTGGATACCATCCACAATAAAATATATTACCAGTAGCCGATGCAAGATTTTTTGAAGCGAAACAGATTGCGATTTGTAGAGACAGAGGAAGACGTACATTAAAATAAAGTGGCTTGTAGTACGAGTGTATGCCAAAATGGGCGGGAGCGCCTCGCGCGCTTCGCGCGCGCCGCGCTCCCACGCCCTTTTAGTTTGTGAAATCATTTTCTTGTTACACACTCTTTTGTGACACGATAACATTCCCTTCAAATTTTAAAGAACCCTTGTTTAAAATTTTTCGTCTCTACGTCTTAAAATGATTTGTGACTAATGTTCCCTTAACAGAAACATTGTTGAAAATAATGTCAGACGTTACACACAAAGATATAATTTTAAAGGTAGGCATATATTAAAACACTAAGACTACCCATGTAAGTCCAAGCGAAAAAGGGAATTTTTTACAGGTAAGTTAAGATCAACTTATAGTTCTGTACCTGTTTTGGCAAAAAGCAAAAAAACTGTCTCACTGAAGAAGAAGAAGAAGGAGAAGAAGGAGAAGGAGGAGAAGGAGAAGAAGGAGAAGAAGGAGGAGAAGAAGAAGGAGGAGAAGAAGAAGAAGGAGAAAACGGCTCAGTTTCCAACACAACTAAGATTTTAAAAAAAATCTTGATTACAAGCAGCCGGTGCAAGATTTTTTAGCAGCAGCTGGAGCCTGCAAAAAGGAATTCACCTTGTTTCGTTAAAAAGAAGATACAACAGTGGCCGCCAGTTAGCGTGCGCGCCGCGCACGCTTCGCTCGTGCCGTGCGCACGGGCACAACTTTTTTAGTGCTGTGCCTCGCACAAACGCGGTAGGTTGAATTTCGCACACTTCCAATAAATGCTAAGCTAGCCTTGCACGCACTAGCACGACTTATCAATGAATCCCTTTCGAATTCACAACAGCCCTTAAAACAAGGGAGTTCATCGATAAGCATAAATTGACAAGACTGCGGTCGCGGAGCAGCCCCCAGAGCATGGAAGTAATCGCGGAAAGCCTTGACAAATATGGTATACAAAGACCAGCCTCATGATAAATCTCTCTATATTAAAGTGATCGTAATCGTTTTCTTATTGGGAATGAATCATTGTAGGGTGAGGTGAAGTATCTATCCCAACAGTTTTGCAAAATTGAGCAATATTGCCCAAGTTTGATTCTAAGCGTGATGAGGAGTCGTGCGCCAGTAGTCTTTTTTGAGTTCGTAACAGTGGTCGTGAGGGAGCCCCCGGAACGTGGGAATCACGGAACAGCCCTATCGACCAAAGAGGTCACGGATTAGCCTCATGATCACTTATTCACTATATTAAGGCCATTGTGATTGAGAAAGGCCTTTTCAATATCAATCAAGCACCGTAATTTTTGGCCATGCTATAAATCAATTTTAGATATATTTTTAAAGGTAATCACAAATCAACAGTCATTGAATACCCATGCGTATAAACCTTAAAACTTAGGCTTTTACGGGTATTTCCAGCAGTGTATATATGATTTCAACTATAAAGTTCAAAAGTGAAAAAAACGTCTCCTGAAAATGGAGGAGAAGAACAATTTGTGCTCAGTGATAAACTAAGATTTTTAAAAACATCTTGATATTGTATGGGACTGTATGGTAGATACCGTACTTTCTAATACTATTATCCGCGGTCCACTTTTTTACGCATGTATATGTCTACGTAATTTGAAATGAAAAAAAAAGCTTACAATGGTCACTTGATTCCGAGGCCATATGTTCAGACGTAAAGTACAGGACCAATGTCAATGAAGTTGAGGGAAATAGTCCCACAGAGGATTGAGGCTGTGGGAAAATCATGAGTGAACCATATTTAGAGTATACTATTACGTCTAAAAGTGTTGAAATAACCAACAACCATTTTACATTTACATAACCCATAATTGCGCAGATATCCTGGCGAAATTCACGCCTGGTAATAAGGATTACGTCATGATACCATACGTTTTTCTAGCTCATGCATGCATGAGTTCGCAATACAAAATCGACTTAAATTACTTGAGTTCGGGAACTCATCTACGCGTGAGTTCGTAATTTCATCAGGTATCTTGACGTTTATTATTACCCTTGCCTGGTACAGGTTCCGATGAACAACGAAATGGTCATAAATGACCCCAATCACCTGTTGCTTTTCCTGTGTTGTGAACTCAATGCAATGCACATCGAGCGAACTGTGCAAACGTTTTTTGAAGGATTCTCACACAAAAAATATTCATTAATTATCCAGTCTAAACATGCCAACTCAAAGATAACATGTAATGGACGATGGCATATATTGATATAGTTTAATGTGACATGCTGCTTCAATCATGTAACATCTTTTTTACTTGACCTTTTGATGTTTTCGTACAAAGGTAGATCAAGGATAACTTTCTGAATAATTTCTTTTCTGGGTTGTTCTTTGTCTCAGGTCCTCCTCCATGTTAGTAATTATTCCGTGACAGATTTGTTTCCAGATGTCTTGAGCAGAGCCCCCCCTTGTATACAAATTTGAGTGCAGCAAAACTGGTATCAAAAATACTAATTTCCTCAGTAATACCAAGAAGACTATCATGTTCAGGGAACCAGTTGGCTGCAGCTTGGCCATCTTATAGAGTATTTGATGGATTGTATTTGAAGAATACTGAATCAATAGTGCAATGAAAAGTGGGGTGACACTTCAATTCCATCCACTACTCTTTATAATATGTGAGGCCACCATGGCTTCCAAACTGTGAAAGATTGACATTTCATCAACCTCAAGTTCTATCATAAGTGGGTTTGGTCCTTCTTCCTCCATGAAATAAAGAGAACAGAAATATGTGGGGTTGGGACCCACCATTACCACAAGAGATCTGATTTAATCGATGACTCTAGTAACATCATGTCCTCCATTATAGTGTGATTGTTTGGTGGATAGGTTTGCTGTTGATAGGTGAGAACTCATTTGCTTGACCACCAAATAATAACGAGAGAAGAAAAGCTTAAGGTGTGCGTCATAGTTTATTGTTCTGCAAAAGAATACTAGCCAATCTGGAGTGGGTATGGAATCTCTGACTGCTCTCAACACAACATTTGTTTGCATGCCCCAGTGGCATTTACACTGTTCAATGCAAATCAGAGGAGAAAGCTTGACAAATTTGCTGGGCAAATTTAATTTATGCAGTAATGATTCATTACTTCCTATTTTTCTGTTCATGATTGACATCTTGGTATCTCAACAAAGCAGCAATCATCATACTTGTATTCTTCAATTCCTCCTTTTCATTGGAACTGGATCTCTTCATTGACATCTCTGAAGGTTGTTGTCTAGCTAATTTAAGTCATTACTGTGTCAAAAACTTGACTGAAAACTTTATCCTTTGGTACATTTCAAGACTCTTGACCCCCTCCTATTGTTGATCTTGGGCACAGTCATGAATAGCCTATCACTATAACATGGTGGAATAGTACGTTCATGAGCATGACAAAATGATTCAGCAGCTCTCCAGGATAATTCAATTTCTTCGTTTTTATTACATAGGAACCCCTGAATAACTCTTGATGAATCAGACTTGCCAGATATTCATGTGGAAACAATATTCCAATGCAAGTTGCCCAGAAGTCTGTGTTACCAATCACCAGACATTTCTTTCAGTACAGTTTTTGGCATGGAATTTATTATTTCCAATGCAAAATTGTTGCACATCATTGAATGATTGTCAAAATAAAATGCCCCCCCCCCAACATTTCATTTCTTGGTGGTTTTAAACCACTTCTGATTACCAAGATCCACAGCTTGTAATATGTACTACTTTTAATCACATCAATAATATGTGAGCAAACAGAGAGGGATCGTGGACAAGTAATGTTCACAAGGTATCCAATTTTGGCCTAGCACTCTCTAATGTGTGATAGCCTAGTGCACAAAGTCCCTCCCTGATAATATATATGTTTTGGTACCAATTTATAAACCAAACTATTACATATGCTGGCACAGCATGTCATTAGATATAATTCTTGTTGAAATTTATATTTTTGACAGGAAGCTTTTTGGCAGCTATTTACCCGGAAAAATTGCATTTAGATATGCCAAAAAGCATGTGATATTATCAGAATTCTTGCTTTCTCCCACATTCATTTGTACTGCAGAATTTCCAGGCAAGACACATGTTAGAGGTAATGTGAAGACATGTGAGCAACCTTACCATATTACATCACTACAACAACACATAAACTTCAGGGGCTGATCTAATTTCATATTTACTTGCATCTTTATGAACTTGACTGTTATCATATTCATTCTTTTGAAGTGTATGTATATTGAATATACCATACCACTACAAAACAGTCACACCGTGTATGATCTGGTATTCCAACATTCCGGACATCACACACAAAAACTGGCTCACGTGGTGCCATTTTCAATTTTGATGTACCCCCTCTAGGTACTATGAAAAATGACAAAGCCAGATTCAGTTTTGTTAGGTCTGTATGGATTTTGGCAGTTACATTATAAATACTGGCGGGGCGAAGATGAATTTAGATGAAAGATAGCACATTGGCGGTGCCAGTATGAATATTGGCCTTGCCAATTTTTATCCTGGATGTGCCAGTAATTATAATGGTCTAGTATATCAATTGTTACCAATGTAACAGCAGCCATTATGTATACTTGTGTGTCAATAGTGTGTCTGCATAATTGGCATGCCAGTATAATTAGAATGGTTTAGTTCATAAAAGAATGGTATGATAATATCTCCATAAATCATATTATTAGATAGAGTAGTAGATATCACCTCTATGATACACACCAGTTATGTCTTTGGCAATATTATGACCTTGTTGCAAGTCATTACGAGGGCATTTATGTTGGATCCCATTAGGGCACCGTCCCAGTTCTAGAACTGGACGGAAAAATTTGTCCAGTTCTAGAACTGGACATTTTCTCCCCTTTGTGGCACTTTACCTTGAAATCGTTTGCTGGTGCCCCAACGGGGATCAATTTTGATCGAGGTAGAGATAATTACTATGTCAAATTTTTCGAGGTACATTATTAGGAGATCATTAGGTTACCACTTCATCAGACGAATTTTATGCACTTGCATGATCAACCAGTATCACAACTATGTACAGTAGTAGTACCAAAATGGGGACATTTTCATCGCCCCATTAGGGTACCAGTGCCAGGATGGGACTAATCGGTCGTCCCGATTAAGGCACTGATGCCCCAACGGGACTGATGCCCCAATGGGGTTTGAGCATCAGTCCCAGTTCTAGAACTGGGCGGCCAGTTCTAGAACTGGAATTTTATCACAGTCCCAGTTCTAGAACTGGGGTGTCCAGTTCTAGAACTGGGCACCCCATCAAGGCACAGTGCCACAACGGGGAGAAAAACTTCCAGTTCTAGAACTGGACGAATTTTTTCGTCCAGTTCTAGAACTGGGAGGGTGCCCTAATGGGATCCAACATCTATAGAAAGTACGCCCCCTGACCTGACACAATTCTTGGCAAATAAAACATCACATTATAGTAGTAGTATCAAATGCACATCTGTAATCAGTGTATGGTAGTACTATGTAAGACGAGACGAGCAAGAGAGAGAGAGAGAGTGAGAATGATAGCAGTGAAACGAGTGCCAGTCAAGTGCCGGTCACTATCTCTATATGGTAAAACAGACCTCAATGTGTTTTTCAGTCACACTGTGACTAATCACTTACGTCAGACTGAATATTCTTATTTGTGAGGATAGGCTTATTTGCGAGGATAGGCTTTTTTGTGATGATAGGCTTATTTGCAAGCTTGCAAACAAGAGAATCCTTGCAGATCGTAGGAATAGTATGCTCTTGCAAATAAGGCTATCCTCGCAGATAGCACTATTTATTGTGCTATCTGCAAGAAATACGCTATCTGGGAGAAATCAGCTATTTGCGACGAATAAGCTATCTGCAGGATTAAAAAGAATCAACGGTCATTGAATCGCACACGGCACACAAACCGGCTCTTGCTGGCATGGACTCTGATCTGTCGGAGCTCAGGGAAAGTACATCTAATTAGCTATTAAGGCCGAAATAAGCATTACTATAAATAATACCACAGTTGTCATCTGCACGAGTTTTCTTACTATTTTTTGTAGCAAGTCATCAAGGTGGAGTGTCTGCCACATCGCGGTGAACCACAAGTGAAACGACCTGATTCCCGCAGCTCCGTCTTGCCTCCCTCCCATAAAACAAACATGTCAAGCTGCTGTCCAAAAAGGGGGACAAAACTGAAGAGCATTTTTTTTATTCAAGTACGCTAGACAATTTATATTTACTGTTAAACTACCATAACGATGCAAAGTTACAGAATAGAAAAAATTGTACATCATTAAAACTTAAGCAATTTTAGAGCATTCCCACAGCCTCATTGATTAAATCATTTTAGTTAAGTATTACTCTAGTAAAAGAAAAAATAGGAAAAGATTACTATAATGCTATTGTACCAATGTATACAACAACAAACCCTAACCCATATATTATTTCTTCACCTATATCACACCCTTCTTACTCCTTCATCTTTCATCTGATCAGAATACTCCACCTCAACTAAATCCTCAATGTCCTGTTGAATGGCAATCTGGCAGAAGGAGATGGCTTGCTTTGACTGCTGGATGTTCGAAATTTTCATAGCAACTGCCAATCATGCCAAACGGAAGGATGATTCTTGGAAATACGTCCGTATTCTTGAGATTCAGCCTATTTAAGCCACAACGGAGAAATCTTGGCGGTATGGATGATTTTCGAGAATCGTCGTTCCCACAAAGATTCATCCCTGACTAGTAGGAATCAGTATAATTTCTACGAGAAAATTTAAGTTTCATCCTTTTTACCAAGAATCGTCCGAATTGGCCCAGAACAGACGATTCTTGAGAAAAAGATGAATCTTAAGCTTCATATTTTTCTCAAGAATCGGCCATAATGGATGAAACTTATCTGAACGGATGACTTTTCAGAATACCATCCAAGAACGGACCGAACTCAAAAACAGTTCCTCTGTTCCCACGCAACCCGATACAACCAGTGCACATCATTTGGCTTTACCGACAGAGACAACACATCTTCTAGAAAGGGTTTCTCATGACTCCCAATATTTTGGGAGTTGTTGCTTATTTTTTACAACTATGAATGGTTTTATGGAACAGTTGATAGAATAGGTAGTTTACTTCTATCTAGTAACAAGGATTGAATTTTGTATGAAAGCTTAAACTTACATTTGTAAGGTTCAACTGCTTAAATTTTATTTTATTGGACCATTTCCCTCAACTTCAACGGTCTGTAACATTTTTTGTCATGAAATGGTTGTTTTTTACCCTTAAGCACTCCCCCAAATACACCTTCGTTCTCGGCAAAAATAGTCTAATGTTTACAAATCTATGTGTTGCTAGATAAGGTACTCATTGCTTTATGCATAGATTTGTATATAATGCATTTACATGAGAGATTAACTAGTAAATCGCAACAATACACCTGTCAGAAAAGTAATCTCTTTTTTAACACTTAATTGTCTTCAGTATCTGTGTTTTTTCTCCTTTTTGATGCTGATGCTTTGGCTGCTGATGGTGATCGGTTGCCTTGTAGGTCAGATAGGTCCTGGATTTGATGGAAAAGTTCAAAGCAAGTTGTCTTCCTATTAACTATCTTCTTGGTGCATAGACTCACCATACAAACCGAGCAATAAATGGTTGTGTGATTGGTTTAGGCGCTGAAGAACATGGACTAGCTTGCCTTGTGCTTGCAGAATTGTTTCTCAACCATTTTGAAAACGAGTCACCAAATCTTAATTTGTAATTGATAACCCAAGATAAGATCTCTACACTACATCGTACAAATTCAACCCAACGTGTGGTATCCTATGCTTTATAGGAAAGCACAGAAAATGGAATGAAAATGGGATCTTCTTTACATTTTTTGTGTCTCGTAAACTGCCTTCCCTCCCAAATTTGATTGAACAACAGCTCCATTGTCACGTCTTCCAATATTTCAAACAAAATCGACAAATAAAAATCACTTTTCATCCCAATGACCTCCACTCAACGCCCTTCCCTTCTCAATCTTGTCATGCACCCACTCCCTCCTGTGGGTCTGTCTTCTCTCCCGTGCCTCAGCTTGATTCATTGCTTTATTCCTTTTAGTTTCTTCCATCTCCTTTTCTTCATAAGGACATGTGTTCCCATGAGTAGAGGAGAGGGAATGACCTGATTTGAGTCTTTGCTTGATGGAGACTCTACGGCGCAGTGACAGGGCATGGTGGTGTGCTGCATCTAATTCATCCTCTTCTGCAGTTTGGGTTTCTGTAGAGGACAGTGTTTGTGCTTTTTGAGTGCTATTTGATATGAGGAATGGCCAGTGTCTTCGTCTCGTCCTATTTGGAATATTGGGTGGAGTGCATGCACTGCATTTTTGCATTGTACAACAAAATAAAACATGTGTTAGCGCAAAAAGAGAAACTTAATATGAAAAATAGTACATGCTACGAACAAATTCTCTCACCTTCAGTGGTACTCATCACAAAACTCCCCAATGTCCCGCCCTACCAGCAGTTGTGCTTTTGGCTGCGGTGATGCTGCAAGAGCGGGTTACTCTTTGGGTACCCTCATGTGGCGCAGTGATGGGATTGGGCATTGTAACATGCCCCTTGCAACAAAGGAATTCTGCGAAGCAGGCAATTGTTCAGACACGATCGTTGAAAAGTAATGAAGGCAATGGGCACAGTTTGGATGATAGGACGTGCGTAGGTTGGAGATGAAGTCAGAACTGTAGATGGAATGGGTCAGCGTGTGTATTCAAAGATCATATGCCCAACAGTAGATGAAAACTGGACAGGGAACAATGTTCTGACACAATCGACATGAGGAAATTGAGGCAATGGGTGCAGTATTTGCACAGGATTGGAAGGCACGACTGCGGAGAAGTCAAAGAAGAAGGAGTGGCCAATAGATGGGCAACAACATTGTGTTTTCAATAGAATCGGATGGATCGTGTGGTGGCTAATGAAGGAGGTATGGCAGAAGAATGCTAACTAACTGTGTCGTGGAAGGGGGTGCGATGGTGACGGTGTATGTGGGTGTCTTGTGAGCGGTGGAAGAGAATTGGGTTCTGTAATACTGACAGGTGATGGGATGCAAGCCATCACACTTTTGGCGCAAACTTGAATTTTTCGCTACGATTCAGGATACGTAGGAATTGATAAAAAATGGCGAGAACCTGTGAAATTTCTCATTGACAATTTTTGGTCTGCAGCCTGTAGGAAGGGCAATATGTTGAATCAAGTAGCCCCATCCAAAAGGAAGCATCTTCAGACCCTATTGATGGATTATTAAGCATGGGAACAGCAAGAGAGTACTTTTTACCATGCCAACGAAATGTGCCAAAATAGCCGATCTTTGTCTCTAATGCATTAACTATTATGCATTAAGGGCCGAATAGGTCATGAGTCAAAAAGGGCTATTGTATAGTTTTCTATACAATAGACTGACCGGGGTTATATTATGCCCGCAGATGGGATAAATCGACATCAAGAAAAAAATGATATCAATAGACAGATGAAGTTCTGGAAGACAAAATCAAGATTTTTTCTTGAAAAAATCTTAGTTTGTCAGCAACCGAGATTTGTGTTCTTCTTCTCCTTCTTCCTCTCCAGGAGACACTTTTTTCACTTTCGACTATTTTAGGTAAAATCATGCAGTTACTCTCTTTACTTACCTGTAAATAAATTGTTTTTGTGTTTGATATGCATGGGTAGTCACGATTTTTTCATGTGTGCTTACCTGTAAAAATATATCTAAATTTGTCTTCATGTCTGCTAAGGTAATATTGTTCTCTTTAATAGTGGGTACCTTCTAAGTATTAACTTTTGCAATCAATGGTACTTCTTAACTGTACAATATTGTGTTACTTCAAGGTACCCTTAAAAATATATTCCTGACCCCCAAAATATCTGTCAGATTAAAATGACCAAATGACCCCTCTCAAGCCCTCATTCTCAAAATTGAATTGTTCCTCCCAAGAGGTTTTGGTACATTTCACTCACTTCTGTTAAGAGCGTATTCTGATCTCATTTTGTTGATAGGTTCACTTGGTATACAGGTTGGACCAACACGTTTTCAAGAATTTCAAGTGATCCTCCGGTGAACTTGATCGGAAAGTGCCCCCGCGCTTGCATTACGCTTGCATTAGCCATTGCGGTCATTTTTGAAACAAAGCAACCACGCAAAGAAATGGCCTTTTCAACACTCGATCAGCCCTTAAAGTTCCGATATTGCCTGAGAGTGGACCAAATCACTCTTTTATTTGGCAATGGCTGTTGTAACATAATGTATTGCCAAATCGCGGTTAAAAATCAAAATATCTATAAATTAACCTACCGCAATTGTGCGAGCGAAGCTAGCTTAATATTGTAAAGCACAGCACTAAAAAAGTCGTGCAAGTGCGCGCAGCGCGAGCGAAGCTAGCCCGGCGCGCACGCTAACTGGCGGCCACTTTTATATCTTCTTTTTAACAAAACAAGGTGAATTCTTTTTTGCAGGCTCCAGCTGCTAAAAATCTTGCATCGGCTGCTTGTACTGTACACTTAATAGATCTTCGAAGAACTTTTCACGTTGGAACAAGTACTTATGACACTCTTTTGAATTGATCGTTCTTATGACAGCTTGGACATCTTAGGATATCTTTTCTCTAGGTACAGCATGGTACACTGGTGCGACTTTAAACCTCACCTTCACCCCCTCTTCACGCCCTCATCCACATAATCTTGGCCCATATTACACGACATCCATGCATAGACTTCTTCCATAAGATGGAACCCAGGAAGAAAGCACAGATACTTCCACAAGATACCGGAACCCCAAAACATGCAGCGCACTACCACAGGTTCGTACCCTAAAACGTATCGTACGCTGCAGACACTGGAGCATACCTAAAACCACATTTCGCAAATCGCATTTTCACATTTCGCATTTACATAAAATTGTGTATGCAACGATTAATCTCACCAAAAACGTAAATCGCAAATCATATTTCTCACAGTTCGCATTTCGAATCCCGGTCGCTAGTCCCATTTTCTTATTTTTTATTTGTAAGTACCCCTATGTACAGATATATCATAGAGATACAGTAGAAGTGGAGTGTAGGAGTGTCAATGATACGTACGGTAAAAAAATGTGAAAATGTGATTTGTGATTTGTGTCAATGGTCGACGAGGGCCTCTCGTCGACCAAGATTTGTGTAATTTACACATAATTTGTGTAAATTTACACAAAATTTTCCCGCCAAAACACAAAAAATGTGTAAATGTGTAAATGCGATTTGCGAAATGTGGTTTTAGGTATGCTCCACTAGAGACTCACTCACAGTCACTCACCTATTCTAATACGAGGCTCCTTAGGAGTACCTATACCGGTTTGCGGATATCTAGGATACCACTCCTCCCTGACTGCAACCGAGCCACATTATGGCTCGTCTTACCAATCCATCGAATTGGATCATAAAACCTTTTTCACTTCGCCCAACAGTCAAAGCGATTAATTGATCCAGACTCGCGCAGAGGTAGTCTACCTCGGATCCAGCCGAAACCTGTTTTGTTTGATTGTTGCATGTCGGAAGCGGACGCATTCGCTGGCCCGCGGGCGTGGTACCAAGGCATTGCATTGGCAATGGGTACACACCCAAGGAGCTCACTCGTGCGAGCATAACCCGCCACCCCAACCTTTCCGAGTACTCCGGCGAGCGGGAAAAAACACTGTGTTTCTCCGAGTACTTCGCCCTGTTCTCCTCGCAATGACGAATACTGGAATGAGTAGAATCGAGCTTCGCTCGACTGCCACTCCAAAACCCCCGTACCATGCCGGTCTCGCCCGAGCAGTACCATGCGTGCCATCACGCCCGACCAGCAAGCTATCCTCCTCACGAGGAGCCTGTCGCTCTGCTTGGAACGATCAACAAAACAGATTGTCAAAAACGAACACTTGGAATACACTTTTACTAATTCCTTACGCCTCGTACAACGTTACCGCCGCCGAATCCCACCTGGGAGGCCTCATCACCACGAGCCGAACCATCCCGGCAGGTTGGGGATCCCTCAAGAAGGATCTCAAGGCGTACAACACGCTGGGAAAACACGCCCGCAAGACCCGTCTCTCCAACACCCAAATCTGGGCAGGGTTGATGTTTATCACCCCGGGTGGCAAACTCGTCCACTGCTTCCTCCCGCACTTACTAGAAAAATGCTTCCGGGGAAAAGGTTGTCCTCGCCACGAAATTGAACAACCCAAACAAACCATTACCCATATTTCTCGCGTTTAATTCGTCGAGTTCGTTTGGTAGTTCGTTGCCGGTGGAGGTTTCAACTCCGGAATCGTATTTGGTGAAGAGGTATAGAGAGAGGAAGATGTTGGTTTGAGGCATGTGGAGATGGGAGGGTGGGGAGATATTCTTGTACGATATTGGGGGGTTCTTGGTAGTAATAGTTTGTGGAGTGAAATGAATGATGCTGCACTATTTGGTGGACATTTTGAGAAACTGAGAGAGAGTTGGGAATGTACTCATTGTTTACAGTTGTGCTTGTTAGTAGAGCCATGCTGTCTGGAATGAAAGACTTATTTTCAACGATAATACAATTAAGGAATCCAAGATGTAAATTTTGCGTTTCGTCGTGTAAAGAAAGCTGTTACCATAGACATATGAATACAAATATCGCACGTTGTACCATGTCAAGCTTTTGGAGAGTTGGTTCTTGTAAGCGAAAGTTTCTAGAATGAGATAAATGACGCTGTATTATCTAGCTGATATTTTGAGAGAGATTTGGTAATATCGTATTGTTTAACAGTGCGATTGTGAATGAAGCCATGTTGTCTAGAATAGAAGACGTATTCGCATGTCGACTGGGTTTTTCAGATTAAGAAGGCTATTGCAAATTAGGAATGAACGATTCAAATTCGCGCTCCACAATGAAAAAAAGCTTCTGTCTTGGACAGGTGAATCTAAGTATTTATCGCTCGTCCTACATTGTGACTGGTTAGGCGGTTCAACTCACATGAATAATTAATGACACACCTTCTACATCCATTCTTTTTAGTGGGGGCTCATTTCGAAAGCCTAATTCAACATCTAATAAGATCCCATCACCTCTTCTCCGTACTCGTCGTCCGCCAAATCTAGTCCCTCAAGACAAGCCTTCACAGGAGGTATATTCATCCTAGCGTCATGAATCCCCCTATTTGCGGCACGTAGAAACGATGACTTTCGCGGTTTCGTCATATGTTTGCTCCTACGCTTCCCATTCGCAAAGCAGGAGTACGCCCTCGATACTTCCTCCTGGAGCATTTCTTCAAATATGGATTTCAGTTGATCGAGTGTCAACAAATCGGAAATCTGGCACTTGTCCATGGCGAATCTCATCATTTTGAGGCCAAGTAATCCCATGGCATCCTGGACATAGGCCTTGGCCTCTTCATTCTTCAAAGGGATGTTATCTTGAACTCCGTGCAAGTGAAAGCCCCGTCCGCTCCATCCTATAATATTGCGATACAGAGAAGCTTGTTCTTTGCGACCCATCCCCGCTTGTTCCATTTTGTTCAAATAGCACTGCACGAGGATCGTAATAAATTCATGAATACTCTCCACCAAACAACCATTGAGTGCATGAGAAATATAGCAAGCAATGGGGAATGACATTGCGAGACCCACATCCCTTCCCATGGGACCTGCCATGGTCATTTCCCAGTCGCATAGTACCATCGATCCATTTGTGCCGAATGACTCCAATTCCTCAACGGATGGTTTGGGCTCGACTAGAATATTGAAAACATGTGAATCACTGTGAATGAGACAGTCGCGATCATGATAGCTGGAGATGATCCCATCCACTACCTTTCCGAGAGTGTCGGCACCAACCTCTACGCAATACGTCTCAGTTCGATTCTTTGGATACTTCTTAGCGCAAGCCTCGCGCACAAACACTCTCATTTGCTCCATTAAATTCTCCATACAAGGCTTCACATTGACATTAAAGTCGGGATCAAAATCCTTTATATTGTGCAGCTTGGCCAACGTTTCTGCCAGCCTTGGTGCGATACGAGGATCGACGGCTCCACCGATGAATTGATTGCAAAATTGTTCATCGGCATTTGACCATTCCGTCACAAGGAGTTTCATACGGTGTCCATCTTGGTGTACATCCAAACATCCAAGTGGCTTCACGACACAATCCGGCGCAAGTTTCGAAATGGCCTCCATGATCACCCATTCGTTATCTGTCCGTTTCAACGAGTAATGAATCGACTTGTCGGGGTTCCACAGTGCATACTCAAAGCTCAGCTTGGCAAAAAGGCATAGATCGGGATGATCTTTCACTGTCACTTGGTAGGAATAATTGGTGTACCCCCCAGATAAGATTTTGCAAGATAGATGGGAGCCATTTGCTATGGCATCATTGATTTGGAGAAGGATTTTGTGTGAACTAGATGAGGAAGCAACATGTTTCATGATTGTATCAATGACAAGTTGTTGCTTGACTCGCTTGTCGATATCGATTTCATCGAAGGAAGGGTTGGAGGTATCTGCGCTTGTGTTGTCGGCTACCATACTGTTCATTCAATGTGAATATGATGCGTTATATTAATGGTTCAAGGAGAAACTAGAGATTGCTTGTTTGCTCTTAGTTTATGATTAAATTAAATTTGTGAGAGGTAAATGGCTATTACTTCCATCCACTCACTGTAACAAGTAACGATTGCACCGTAGACGTCCTTTCTCACTGAACAAGATGTAGTGTCTTGGAAGGTCACACAACAGGAAACTATCAGTCAAAGATTAGAAGTGATTTCGTCTGAAGTTCTCATTTCCCAACTACGTTGCAAGGAGTAGTAACGAATTTGGCACTCCTTTGTTTAAAACGGATGTTATGGCAGTAAAAAGGAGGGACAAAGGTGGGAGCTGCGGGAATGGTATTATAAACCATCAATCCCACATCAGTTAGTTCAGCGTCTTTCCCGAATTACTTTAAGTTCATTGTATTTGACGACCATTTTTCACTTTCGTTCAGCGTATTGAAGGAAATTAGCGGAAAGTTCACCGTATTGAATAGAAAAGCGCGATTAGTTTAGCGTCTTGCAACTAAAATTATTTTAGTTTATTGTATTGCAACTAAAATTATTTTAGTTCTTTGTATTTTACATTAGTTCAGCGTATATTTTTTTAGTTTAACGTCTAATCTTTTTGTTCATTGTTTGATAAAACATGGACGTGAATGTTTAAAGGATTTCACGGAGTCATGAACCATGATTTGTGAACTCACAACGCAATGGTACTTTACTCATTCACAGATAGTTTGGGAACAAGTACAATACCTACCGGCCCGTAACCAATGTGATATCACGAACTTCTGCTCTCAGTGATCATTGGTGTGTATAGGGTGTGCATTATGAAGTGTAACATTAACATCGCAACTACGAGTTTAAGTGTAGTCGTGACGCGTGACATTTTTTACTAGTACGTATCAAGTAAAAAAACCTCACATGCTGCGTCAACACTCACCCACCATGACGATTTCCGCCGCATCATCAGAATTCAGCCTACCACACAAAAACCATCGCAGATATTTAACTTCCGCCACCGCACAATCTACGGTTACATCCGCGACAACAATATACCCGGCGCGATCGCCTCAATTCATGGTATTGTGGGAGAACGAATCCCTCCACCACCATACCAATTTTGTTACATTTTTTGACACGACACGACGCGGCGAGAATTCACCGTTTTTGCTATTGGTAAGTTGTTTGAAAGGCAATTTCACTTATTTTATCAATCTACATCGCCGCCTCATGAATTGTGCTGTCTCTTTCTCCTTCGGATTCCTCAATGTTGTCCTGTTACTCAAGAGCTTCAGTAGGGGGTGACTGAGGCACATTATTAATCAAATTATTAGGTGAGTTGTCTGCCTCCTCCAACTTGCGCTTCAACTCGTCCCTCTTCTCCTTGCTCATTTTTTATTATATTCCCTATCTGCCTCTCAATCAAGTGGGGTTACGATTTTGGGCGGCGGTGCTCGTGCCTTCGGAGCAGCAATAGGGAGTGCTTTCTTAAACATTGTGCAGGAAAATGGCAAGAAGGATTTGTTCCTGCAGAAAACTGAGAACAATGATAAAGAACGGGAGACTCATGAATGATTTGGCTGATTAATTGATTTTGTGGATCTTTTTTCTATAGAATACATCGATGTGCTAGCATCAAACTAGATTAATAACTATTAATATGCGTAATTTACAAGCCTTTGAGCTCAGATAACGATTGTTGGTGTGTGTTTAATACATTGCTATATCAATATTGTCGTGTCAATCTGAAATCACATTGTTTTGAACTCATAACCGTATTCCTTCATAATCTTTTCTGATTCCATATCGATGCTTTTAGCTTCTTGCAACTGCCCTTCTTCCAACAGTAAATGCATTTGACCCCTGAGATGCTCCATACGCAACAAAACTTCTTGCACATCATTTTCATTCATGTTGAAAGACAGTGACTCCGCTGGTATCTCCGTCGACTGCTTTGGCAGGCCAGCAACACCGACATAATCCAAATTTGGCAAAGACAACCACAGCAATGGATTGTTCTCTCCCATCTTTTCAGGCTTACTACGTGGTTTGAAACCGGAGTTGTTGTATCCCGTCCCGTCGGAAAGGAAGGCGCCGAGTCCGTGATCCCCCCTCAGTAAAAAGATGATCCAGGATTGGGCAGTGATGGCTAAGATGACTGCTCTGATGACAACTGCGAGTGGAATTGCTAGTGGCAATTGATCCAGTTCGGAGGCATTGGCATACAGCAATGATGACTTTGATGATGACAGATGCAATTGGGAGACGGGCGACGAGAGCGACACGGAGAAACAGGAAACACCTGGCCTTCAGCTCCACTTTATGTCTTGGCATGTTGGGATTGCCGTGGTATAGTGTTGATGCGGGTTTTATCGGACACACACAAAGTTATAACACATGTAACATGATTGATCGACCGGATGGAGATGATTTTTCCCGCACACTTGCAACTTGGAGGCAAAATTTGAAGAGGAAGATGATGTCATAGACCCCCATGTTATACATCAAAATGAAGCGTGGAAAGTGAGGAGTTGTAGTATTTCACGCAAAAATGAGGTGCGAGCGACGTGGAAAAAGTTATGATTCGTTGAAGAAAAAAGACGAGAATTAATTTTTTTTGTTTCAAAATGGGGTGCGTCAAGACTACACTTAAACTCGTACATCTCAACATGATCGTACCAAAAAAATCAGAAACCATGACACACGGACACCTTCCGAAAACGGATTAATATGGCCCCACCTCATTCAGTTGCCGCCATCACCGCGCATCTAGCGATACTGACCATATTGGTCAAAACCATACATCAGTGGTCAAATTCTGGAAACGTTCCGCAACCTCTGCCGCCACCACCACCACCACCAACAGCAGCAAGGAAACTTCTCCTCCATCACGATGTCTCGAATTTGTCAAAAACTACATGTCTCACATGAGACCCCTCTCATCGCTCGTCTCCTCCTCTCCCGATGGAAATGCCGTCGCATCCATTGGATTCGCCGACGGAACCATCAAATTCTACGACGTGGCCTCCTTCGATTTGGCGGGCACGATACGGACCAACCAATACCATGTGGGGAGGGTGGTCGTGTTGTTGGAGCAAGAGGAGGGGATGTTGCTTGTTTCCGTGTGGGCTTGGAGCTGAGAGAAGCTTCGGGAGTAGGAAAAGACGAAATGACGTCGTGAGAACAACAACGATGGCGATAAATGACAGCATCCAAAACAGGACGAGGATGAATCGCCTCCGCCGGGATCCATTCTAAACCATGCTGTCATCGGAACCGCTGCAAATTGTATCCCATCACTCGGCATCAGTTACCTCCATGGTGCACCATTTGCAGAGGCATTGGGTTGAGTTTTGGAAGTTTGGAATGTGTCCTCCTCGTTGGACGCGTTCGCCACCACCACCACATTGGCTGACGGAACAAATGCCAATCCTCCTTTCCAATTGAAAATGGAGAATGATTTGTATGCACTCATCAAAATGAAGACTTATGCCATTGACATTATACCAACCTATCCACAAGGCACACAACGGAGTGTTTGCCGTGTACTCAACCGATCGGAAAATACGTCTCAACTCTCCGCCTAATTGTAAACCCTTGTGCATATATGACAAAAGGATGAAAGTGTACGATGGACTCTTTGCCTCCAAATCAAAGGCCATGGGTATGGATGCCATCAAATATGGGAATCGAGCTGCCTTGGAAAGGGAGATGGCTCATCATGGCAATGAGTGCTTTAATTGCACAATGAATAAAAATAGCATAACTTCATTCCTCCATTCACTTGTCAGTCTGCCACACTGCGTCAAGTATCAATAGAAATCTTTGATTTCCCCGCATGCTCAATAGATTACATCTAATTCTGACTCGTTGCTGTCAGCTAAAGTAAGCAGTACATTCATATACTGACTCTTCAGCGATGAACGAAAAATAAGAAATGTATTCCTTTTGTAAGTTGTCCTCTACTGGGATAATTTGAAATATGTGTAATGCCTGCGTCATACCTATAAGGCACATCATCATAAGATTGATCACAACATTAAGACGGCATCAATCAACTTTATTCATTGTCGAATCCAACTAAAAAAAATCTCTTCGTCGTTGTCAAAAGGAATAAAAGTCTTGAGCTTCTTAGACTTGGAATTCAACTGATGCAATTCCGAATCCACTGGTGACTCTAATCATTTACTCTACATGAGAGACATAGTAAATCCCCCCAGAGGACTCATCATACACAATACACAACAACAATCATGAACAACTCATATGTTCTAAAAGAGTTCACTCCTGTAAGTCACATAAGACAATCCATTAAACTCTAAAATTTAACACATAAAAAAGTATGGCAATACTTCCACGTGTAACAAGTTTGCCTATGCAATGGAAAAGTGGAAGAGACAACCATACTGCGCCATAACAATACCCCTGCTTCTGTACTGGTATTGTAGTACCTTAGTGTAGTACCACACTGTAGAACATAATATGCTAGGTATACTTTGTTAGGGGAAGGGCATGAGAGGAAGGGGACTTGAAGAGATGATTTTATATGGTTGGTACGCATAATGAAGGCAATAGGATAACTCTTACGTTCTCTTAGGCATGCATGATTTTCTTTTAGAGTAAGATAAGGGCAAAAGGTACTTTGCTTTTGTTACACTTGATAATACTTCAACATGTAACAAGTTTGCCTGTGCAATGAAAAAGTGGAAGAGACAACCATATTGAGCCACTTTCAATTCCCCCTCTTCTTTACTGGTATTGCATTACCACACTGTAGAACATAATATACTCTAGGTATTTATGTTAGAGGAAGGACATGAGAGGAAGGGGACTTGTAAGATAATTTTAATATGGTTGGTAAGCATAATGACGTCAAAATAATTGATGTTGTTTCAATGGAACCTTTCATTCCTGACATATTTGATTTTAACATCTTGGATAAGACTATGTCTTGGTTGATTGACAAAGGAAGTCACGGTTGCATAAGCTATAGCTATTTATTCAGCCGTGATCAATTAGAATTAGACACCACTCACACATTCAGACAGAGATAAGGGGTTGAGAACACGATGATCCAAAATATTTCACATTGATTCCCAAATTGATGATATAGGACCTAAGAACCTAGAACCAAATTCTTCAGATTTCACCTTCTTCAAAAACACTATTGAAAGAACTATGACATGCCTTGTCCAAACCATCTTAAAAAAGGACCACCCAAACACTGCCTCTCACTATGCTGCAACAATTCCAAATTCCAACTCATCCTCAAAGAAGGACCACCCAAAGCAATGCAAGTCACTATGCTGCAATAATTCCAAAAATTGCTATCCCTACTCTGCACAATTGGAAATATCAACTCAGCCCTTTGGAACATACTCTCTGGAACCATCAAATCATTGGATCATTCACCATGTTGTTCTCTTACATACATCTGACAGAAGGACGTATCAAAAATATGTTATAACCTAAGAGGTATTCACATTCTATTCCGTGGGAATTTAAGAAATACAAATTTGAACATGTTGCGAGAGCTAGAACAACTTGCACAATATAAATGTTGTGCTGATCAATATTCTTCCTCACTGTTACTACCACTGTCACTAGCACTCATCTCACACTTGCCAACACTCTCACTATCTGTCTCCTCTTCCCCCTCCTCCTAAACACCATCATCATCAGCTTCTCCATCTTCTTACATAACACCAGCCTCACCCCTCAATCTTGTCATAGCAAGTCCATTCGTAACAGCTGCACTTAAACACCACTGCTTTGGAATTGTAGCCTTCCTGATGACTTCAGACATATTCACAGGTAAAAACTTTCTCTTGTTAAGCTCCAAAGGAAGTATAGTTAAATATCAAGAAAGTACCTAATTGGTGGTTAGATAAAGTTTTCTTAATACCAAGCCAATCATCCATTTTCTTCCAAGATAACATGCTCATGAGGAGATAATGTTGACTAGACTGCAATAGCACATCACTGTGGGGTTAATTAATTGTTGCTGGTAGAGTTTTTACTGTTTGATATGCGCTTGTGCAGCTTGGATGAGCACAATCTCAGCACTGCTGAGACCTTCCCTTTACTAAACAGATTCCCCAACTGGCATTCTCCATTTTTAGCATCAAATGTTGTCGTTCTCTGTCTGCTATTCTTGATGTTACCCTTAACTGCTTTATTGAGTACATTTGCACATTCTTATTTCATCCTAATGTTTGGATTGCACAAAGTGTGCAGCAATATCTTAGCCTTATGAATGCTGCCAGGAACTTGTCAGAAATGCTTCAATACTATTTATGAAGTCATCTTTTGGTGGTAGCATTTTTTACCTCTGATTATTTCTTGATATACTAAAATCAATCCCATGCATACTTAAGAGTCCATTTTCAATGCATCTGTTTTCCAGAATGCAAACAATTTGACCATGAATGGCATTAAATCACCAGGTACATCTTAGTAATGACAGATTGATCATCCATGATGATTGCACTATTCTTTTTCTTTGCCAATTATTGTGGCTCTCCTTAGAATTCAATAGTTTCTGATAGTATGTGGCAAATGCAGGCAGGCACTCCAGTTCTATGAAACTGCCCATGAACCTTTCTGGACACATAATTCACCAAATCACTGGATTACTTTAACACAGAACAAAACATATGTTGAATTCATAAATTGTCATTCCCTCTCATATGCACAGAAAACTGAAACATTCCAAAATGACTCCTTGTCTTCTGAATATTAGATGAAGTTGCAGCCATGTGAACCCTCTGTCACTGCATCATTTGTTGGTTCATAACGTCTCTTATGCCAACCACGCCCTCATCCATATAACTTCCATTACTCATGCAACCTGTCTTTCCTTGAGTAACCACAGTGATTTCCACAGCAAAACTTTTCATTCCTGAATCGATCCATTCAAACTCTGTCTCATCTGGGTTGATTGTCGAATCTGCCTATTTCCACAATGAAAGTTTGCCATGAAAGTCTGATAAGCAGCCTATCTAGGATGTGGCAGAAATGAACACCAATTTGTTAGGCGATGATTTAGAGGGATGAATGGGGAAAAAATCGACGTAGAAATGAACTTACGCTGGCTAATTTTTAATCTCTCCTGCTTTGTGTCATCATGGCTTCCGTGCAACAAATTTTGCAAGGTAGAAATGGTCCAATTTCTTGTTCAATAATGAAAATTGGACCAAACCAAGCGAGCCGATGGTAGCAGGTGATGTGTTGTTGAGGTCGATCGTGGCGGACCTGGCGTTGAAGTGGTATTTTTCATGGAGGAGGTGATGCGGTGGCATCGGCAGAAATCGTCATGGTGTGGATGGGTTGCTGATGAGTGGTGTCGCGATTTGTCTGGCTTACCGGTAGAAACTGTTGTAAAGTGACAGTCAAAATACATTAAGAGCTCATAAGAGTCATACGTTGTATCCTACTACAGTCATGGCAAACAAATAATACATACGATCAGGAAAGCTCACGTGTCCTAGACGTTTTCACACCTTCAAGTCACATGTGACAATCCGTCAAACTGAAACATATCATGTTGAACTATTAATATAGTCGCTGAACTACATATCAGCGGTTGAATTACTAAAAGTGTACTTAATGGGTCCTTCGAACTAAAGAAATATGTCTTTCTGTCCGTCAAACTACGCAGAAGCATATTTCTGTCCGTCAAACTACGCAGAAGCGTAATTCTGTCCGTCGAACTACGCAGAGGCATATTTCTATCCGTAGAACTACCCTGTAGCATTTTACGGTCCTTTCAACTATTCAAATTGATTCGTGATCCATTGAACGTACCCATTGTAAAATCAACTCTTTTTTGACCATTCCCGCAGCTCGGTGGACTCCTTGTGAATCCTAGGTGGCTGTTTTACAGTTCCTTTGTGTACTATACCATAGGGCTCGAACATAATTGTCGTCTTGTCACTCCCATGTTTTTTGGGAAATCATGTCGTTCTCCTAAAAATAATAAAAAATATTACGAGCCTAGAGAGAGACACATTTTTGCTCTTATGTTGTTTTCATGATAGGAATGTAACTTTGCTCGAGCACTTTGGTTGTTTCCCAAAGAGTATTTTGTATGGTACGATATGGTATTTTCTATTTAGGCTGTGAGTTTGTTCCTCAGAAGGCCGAATGTCGAATCTGTTTATTTTCTAATTTAGCGAATAAAAAGATTCACGGAAATTGTAAGATGTATTCCAGTTTGTTGTTCAAACGAATCTCAAATCGATGAATCGCTTTTCCGCCATATCGCCCCGCCACATCACTTCACTTGAAACGTACACCCACATCACTTTTCCTCATCATGAGATTTGTCGCGTTCAAGCTCTTTAGTGAGCTCATCAACCCCTCTCCTATCTGGGCCATCACTCCAGGAAAATCCCACGACTCCGGTCCAAGACGTGACAGGGTGCATAATCGCCGCCCTCAGACACATAACAGGGGTTCGTCGAGTATGTCCCCTGTTACGACAGAAGACCCCCCATTGGTTACGCTACACTTGCCGCCGCCGCTGTCGCCGCCGCTGCCGCCGCCGCTGCCACCGCCTCTACCCAACAAACTAGCCGCCCTCCGTCTCGCAATGAATCCCAGAGGACAACCGTCCCTGAGACGCAAATGCCTCCTTCTTCTCAGGTAACAACTGTCCCAGGAACTGAAGTTCAATACTCTCCCCTTCCTTCGTCTCTTCCTCCCCTTAATCTAAGCCCTAGTTCTTCATCACGTTCGCCTTCACCCATCAATTTCAACAATACCAATCATGAACCCATTGAAAGTGACAACGACGATGAGGAAGAATCCGAGTCTGAGGACGAGAGTGTTGATGTCCCTGGTTTGTTTGGCAATCACAACGGGGATGGTGATTATGCTTCTGACTTTCCCGTCCACCAACGCATCTTACACGTTTTGGGAGAGGCCATTGACCAACAAAAGAACCGTTTTAATGTTGAGGCGTGTCTAGTGATTGAAGCCGGAACATCCATTTCAAATGAACGGAGTACAACCGCTACAATCAGGAACCATATGATGTTAGACAGATATGTTAATCTTGTTCGTATGTTCTCACCTGATGACTTTGTTTCCCCCACCACTCAGGAAGACATGGCCATTAGATTATTTCATGGAAAGAAAGGCGGATACAATGGGGAAAAATTGTGGAGGAAGTTCGAGGAATACAGGAAGGAGATACAAACGAAGTATACTCCAAAATTACCGAAGGAGATTTCCAGTTTTCCAAGTGGTCATTCATTGAGAGACATCTACAAAAAGTTTGCTTTAGAATGCTACAAGGTTGAATACGATGTGAGTTGGACGTATTGTACGTATTCATTTAAATATATATCACATTCTCATTCGTCAACTTCCTAATTAAGTTAACAGTTGGCCCTGATAACGACAATGACGTCATGGATCAGATGCCAAAAGACTATTGGTTGAAGGGTGACAACACAAAATTCCTACTCGCTTGCATGGTTCATAGGACGAACAAAGGGATAGCAACGCAATGCTCATTGCTTCCCGCCAGTTCGACTAGGGAAGTTCAACGGAATAATGCTGCTGCTAGAGTAGCAGCTGAACGTTCGGCGGCAAGGAAAGAGTGGAAAAAACGAGAGAACAAGGATATCACTGGGCAAAGAATTCGCAACAGTATGGGACATACCAGTTTGATTAAGTTGAGGAATGAATTGGTCATGACTCAAATTAGGATGTACAATGAGAACAAGGATGCCTTCATCACAACAATGGGGCAAGAGGCTTTCAATGCCAAAATTATGGAGTTACTGAACAAACTTCCAGATCCATCCACAGTTCGAACTAGCCTTGATGATCCAGATGTTGACGAGGGTGGAGATGATGAAGATGAAGACGAGGATGGGGATAACTAATAATTGAAATGCCAATTGAAATGCCAAGTATTCTAGATTGAATCTAATTATTATTTTAAAATGATGAGGACTTCTAATTATTATTTTAAAATGATGAGGACTTCCTCTTGTTCCTAGAATGTTTATCGCTCCTTGCGCAATAGTGAATATGTTCGGCCAATTTCTCACGCCGGCTTGCCCATAGGAATGCCAAAGCTGCATCTTCTCCTTCATCCTCAAATTGCCTCTCATCTCCCCGCAACCAAATTCCATCACCAAGTAGTGGTGCCCCTCTTCCTACTCTCACATCGCAATCTCTAGACTCCATTTTGGTCAACATGTCGTTATGCAACATGCAGCATACAGTAAATACTTTCTCAACATACTTCATGTCTCGAAACCGGATACCGTAGTCTAGAATCCTCCACCTCTTCTTTATGATCCTGAAGACACACTCCACATCTTTTCTCACACTTTCTATTTTAGCAGAGAAATACCCTTTCTGCGACGACACTGGCTCATGTTTGTAAGGACAGATCAGTTCTGGCCACCGTATGTAACCGCCATCGCAAATGAGGTAAACACCTGTTTCGACTCGGGTATTTCCTTGTTCATCAGATAACTTCCATTCAACATCTCGATACCAACTATTCCTCAGTAATTTTATTGTTTCATCTGAATGAACAATTTGTTTGTCGTTTCGTGTTCCAAAATGTGCAATTGAAACTCCCAAAACTTGACGATCAAAACCAGTAACAACCTCAAAGGCTAGAGAAGGAAATCCCTCTTTCCCCTTCGCTTGATTGACATCCTCCGCCGGACAATTACTCCACTTCACGTGGACAACATCAACTGATCCACCGCAGCCGGGGAGGAAGTTATCTGCATAGTGAGCCATCACTTTATCCAAATCATCTTGTGTTGTTGGGCAACAAATGTAATCTTCTTTGGTAGAAAACATACAATCAATGAATTTCTTGAAGAAAAGACGGTGCTCTTTGTCAGATATGTTCGTTTCACTTTGCAAAGTTCGAAACGGAGTGTTATGACCAATAACTTTCAGAGCACCTAGAATTCGCAACTCCAATCTGATGATCATCTCTTTCTCACACTTACAATGCTTTGTCAGGTATACCCATCCCTTCTCAACGAACATTGAAACGATATCATCAATCTTCTGCAACGGCATTCGAAATAGGGATCTGAATTCCCCGTACTGGTCTCGTTGAGACAACTAGTACGTTCTTTCTCTGAAGGATTCATCGAGGAATCTTGTATACCAATTGGCTTTATAAACATCACCAAACCTATATTCAAAAGCATTTGGTGATCTTGTCACTGTCTTCGTCGTCGTCAAAGAATGTCTGCAGAAATTCAGCCTCGATGGCTGCTGTATAATTGTTGATGGAGAACTCTGCCGCAAACTCAGCCTCAACTGCCTCCGTATATGCATCAACTGAGAATTCTGCTCCATCATATGTTACAAGATTTAAAGACATGTTTTGGAAATGTCGCGTTTCAAATCGGTGGATTGTTGTGTTCGATGGACACGTGGAGTGCTGTGGACGATTTTAACATAGATTCGACAATTTGCAGAAACGATTTGAATGGTTCAAATCGTACCCCCGATTCGACGATTCGAGCTCTGTCAAATCGATTTTCAAATGGTTAGCGAAAAAAAGATTTACGATCGTACGATTCGTATGAACAAACTCCTTGGAAGACGTAGAATCTTCTCAAGGCTGCGGGCGCCTGACAGACCGCACTGCGCATCGCCTACGATGAGCCAGCCACTGGCCATCACTAGCTGACCAGACAGCACACTTTTTTCTCCAGTTGCGATCTCATCGCAATTTGCCTCCTCCGCTTCCGCTTCGTTTTTTGGATCTCTCCCCCACCATGACCTCCACCGGTGGGTACTCTTTTTGGTTGATTGTCGGGTAGGACTCCTCGTGTCGACGATGGTGCGCCAGGGCCATTTTCCTCCCTGGATCTGCCGGATCGTTGTCAGAGCGGAGCGTCGCCCTGCCACCTCTCTTCACCGCAGTCCGCCCTCCTCATCGTGGGGCCGTCGATTCATGCTGCCGCCACCTGTTCGCAATGTTGTTGCTGCCTTGCTCGGTGGTTAACGGGGCTGTAGTTCCCTCCCCCGATCCGTCGGATCGTCGACGGGAGCGGAACTACGCCCCACCACACCTCCCCACCGCTGTTTCCCTTCCTCGCCGAGGAGCATTTTTGCTGCATCATTGCCACCTGTTCGCCTCATTGTAGTTGTTGTTCGCCCGTTTATCGCCTTTGGGGACTCACGTCCTGGCAATCGGGCCCAGTGTTGCTTTGCGTTGACGTGGGGGTCGGGGTCGAATCGCCGGCACGGTCGTCACCGTCGCCGCCCTTCCACCCCCCTTCTCCTGGTCTGGGTTTGCCTCGCCGTCGCGTTGGCTCCTCCCTAACAGGTCTTTGCCACCTGCCACCGCAGTGGCCGCCCTCTCCGGCAAGCTCGTCAGCTTGCCCGGACATGGAGGCAAAAACCCGACAATATTTCCCCCTTCTCGGCACAGTTGCCGCTGGGGATCACCCGTTCAGCGCCCCGGCAGTCGCCACTGGGCCCTGCCTTGCCAGGCCCCACTTTCCATTCGAACACTCACGTTGTTCGTTCCCCATTATCTCCCATAATGCAGTTACGTCTAACTTAACTATGGGGACTACTCTTCCTCCGGGCCTCGTCACGGCCTCCAAGGCTCCTGCCCCCGGCGGCACTGACAAGGCCTTCAAGACCTTCCTCAAGACCGCCTCGGTCCGCAAGAGGATCAACGACCTCGTTGATGGCAAAACTTTTGCCGGGTTCTACTACCTCACGGGGGACAAGGTCCGGACCCTCTACATCCCCAAAATCGTCACCCCCGAGGTAACGAACCATCCTGCTTCGGCGCAGGGGATCCATTCACGAAGGCGGACATCGACGAGGTTTCCCCGAACCTCTCCCCTCTCCTGCCCACCAGCTTTACCTTGTATCGCATGGTAAAGCTTCCCCTCTGCATCCCCATCAATTACGGGGTCATCCAGGTCTGCAAGGGGCGCATTGAAGAAGGCCACAGGGACGCCTTCGAGTCCAACGCTGAGGGTTCGAGCTTTTGGCTTGACGTCCGCCCCAGCTGGTCCCTCGCCATCCAAACGGCAGCCCTTCTCGACGGGCCTTCCTTGCGCAGGGGCCTGTTCCCCAAACTAACCAAGGACCAGGACTGGGCCTCCTACTACGTCGTATCTCGTCGTGTTTCCGAGGACGACGAGGAGAACTTCCTCGATGAGATCAACAATCTCACGCAAGCCCTCCTCGCCATGACACGGGCGCAGTCCGGTGACAACCCGCCCGACAACATCCCCCCACGGGAGGGCATCCCGCCCATCGTGTCCACTGGCAGTGCGACACCAGCACCAGCTCCTTCGGACTTCTCCGACGTCGAGCTTCGTCGCCATGCTTTCCTCCTTGCCGGGTCCGGATATGACCCCGAGTCCTCGAGCATTGTCGCTCCTCTCCTCCACCCGGAGGCCGAGTATCTCTTCGGTACCTCCAGGATGGTGCTTTTGAACGCCAACGTTCAAAGCTACCTCGGGGAAATCAAAACTAATCATCGCGATTCTTTTGATTTCCTCGAGAGGATGATCAACATCCCTCAGGTCGACCTCCTCGCATGTGCGTGGCTGGTTAACAGCAAGTTCGCCTCCACGATCCTTGTCGATGTCGACACACCCGTCACCAGCAGGTCTTTGCTCCGCTGGACTATGTTCGCCGCCGACACGGCGCACAGTGCCAAGGCCCGGGCGGCCGCCGGCAGCGACCGCGAGGCGCAGCTGCTCATGGGCAAGACCGCCAAGAACCTGGACAAGGTAGACGTCCCCCTTCGGACGGGGAGCCACTTCCTGACCTACCCCACGTTCCTCACCCTCCTCGCGAACATTGCAGGCATCGTGGGTTCATTTTACGTCTCGACAAGCAGTCGATTGATGCCCCGACGAACCCCCTCATCTACCGCTTTGCCCGCCAGGTTGCGTTCGAGCTGTCGTCTGACGACTCACGCACCTGGCTCAAGCACAATCCGGGCCAAGCCCGACCCCTTTTTGCCTGGTGGGTGTCGATTCTCGACCAGTTCACCAGGCTGAGCATCGGGCTCTCCAAGAACCCCAAGCACATCATGTTCTTCGGCCAAGCCCGCCTCGCGGCATTGCCAACCTCAGGCCACGAAGAGGCCCTCCAAATCCTTTCGGACGCCATCTCGCGCTACCGCAAGATACTCAAAAACCTTGAGTCCGTCCCTGTCACTGCCATCTTGACGGCGTTAGAGGCCTCCCAAGCCAGGGATCGTGCCTCGAAGCCCGACCCCACCGCCCACAAACGCGCAGCTCGTTCGGGCGACACGGAGCCCACCGTACCCAAGAAGGCTCGCATGGCAACAGACATTGCCGTCGACAAGTCTGGCCCTCTCGTCTACACCGGCGACAGCAAGCTCATGCCCTCCCCTTCCCTTCCCGCCCATGAACGTATCTGTGCCGCTCATGCTCGCAACGGCTATGCGTGCCGCCACCAGAGCTGCAAGTTCATCCATGAAAAGGACGTCACCAAGTGGCTGGTCGGTGCTTTCCTTGCTTGGAGCGACCTTGTGGACAAGACTCCGGGCCTCGCCTGGAACCCCTCCCTCGTTGGGGCAAAGTCTCTCGGCATGAAGCTCACCAAGGACGCTCCGCCTGCCGCCTCACCATCCAAGTAAGATGTAATCATTAACTCTTAACCCTGTTTAGTTACTTTTAACTTTTTACTCCTCTCACTTCACTACTACTCTACAAATATATTACACATGTAACATATTATACTGGTACACCAGACATGGTGTCAACAGATTAGGTAGTCCTCCGCTATTCCGGTCGGACCGCACCCGCTCATGCCTCCCCACACCTGAGCCTTCGCCCAGGGACACCGGCAACACTCCGCCACGAGTATTTAGCGTACCGCGTGCCCGCCCTTCCCTTCGGACGGCATCTGCCCCTTATCCCTGCAGCATGGCCTCCAAGCCATCCTTCCCCCCGGCCATCACATCCCGACGGGGCCTCTCAGCACTCCACGAGTACAACAAAAAATTCCTTGGCGAGGCTCACTTCGACGCCTCCGCCGCCGCATTAGGTGAGTCGTTCTTCTCGTCCATCTCCGATATGTCGGTCAGCAATGACACGAGGGCCTGTCAATCCCTCATCCACGCCACCACGTGCTCCTCCGTTTCTTGGCGGGCGACACTCCCATCCAAGTTCGACCTCATCTGGCGGACACCATTTGGTCGCCCGGACCTCCTGCACTCTTTCACAGTAGAACCTGGTTTTGAAACATGCATTCACCTGATTTATAAATCAGGTTACTTAACTATAACAGATTTAGTTAGCGTGTGTACGGCACACAGCTTATTTTTACATCTAGCCTCTGCCATGGTACACTGTCGTTTCCATGACTTCCGCTGGTTGCAGCACTACGATCCAGCTTGGGCATCACAAACTACGATACCCTTGGTAAAGCAAGCCTCCATGATGGCCTGCCTCCTCCACTACGGCCTTGACACCTCACTGCTCATGCGTTACCTTGGCAACAACTACACTGGTGCGTACCGCCAGGTGTCCGACGTCACCGCCATCCTTCACCGCCGGCGCACACCGCCTGCTCTCATTGCCAAATACATTCGAGTCATGACGACGGGCTGCCCAGCAACATTCATGGCCGACAGCATTCGTGTCAACGCCCTCTTGCACTGGCGCATGCTCAACCACACGTCCATCGACACAAAACTCGATCAAGTCCTTGTGACCATGAACAAAGAGGACAGGAATAACTACGTCATTCCTTTACCACATTGGTTAGCACGTTTCATCCCAAACTTGTTCATCACACCTCAACACATCCTCGAACGTCCGGGCAAGAAAGACCGACAGATCTTCGACGCCTCACGTCGCTATGCCTGGGACTCCGTCGCTATCAATCACATGACCTCTACCCCTCTGGGCAGCGAGGAACAATGCCTCTTTGGCGACGTGATGCCGCGGGTACTACAACGTATCTACGCCTTACGCTGCCACTATGGCACGAGCCACGACATCCTCGTCCATGCCAACAACGTTAAGTCGGCATTCCGCCAAGTCAAACTTCATCCCGACATAATGGGGGCGTTCTCGTATATCATCGCCGACAAGTTATTTCTCTCTTGCGGTCAGCCTTTTGGCACTGATTTCAGTCCCGCCAATTGGGAGGTGGTTCGCCAAGTTCTCGAACACCTTGCCACCCAACTCTTCCACAACACCTCGCTTCGCCACAAGCACAGATCCTTTCTGGACAAGCTCCAATGGGACCGCTCTCTCAGTAGCCGTTCGGGGCGCATTCGCATCACACACGTTGCCTGGGATGCCTTGAACTCGGCCGTTGTTGACTCGATTGGCTACCCCCTTCCCACCCCACACTTCGTCTACGTCGATGATGACATCTACGTGGACTTATACTCTGTCCAAAACTTTGAACAATGCATTGCCGCCTCCATCGAAGCCATCTACACTTTACTTGGTCCGTCAGACCTCAGCAAGCGCCAAGACCCTATCAGTTTCGACAAACTGGAAGAGATGGTCATTGGTCCCACCAATCGCGTCCTGGGACATATTGTCGACACACGTCGCATGACTATCTCCCCTCCTCCTGAGTTCATGGCCGATCTCATCAAGTCCTTGTCCACCACGTGGGCACCCCACCGGAAAAGTTTTCGCCTTCGCGAGATCGAAACCTTGGTGGGCAAGCTTAACCACGTTGCCATCGGCACGCCTTGGTTAAAATTCCTCATGGGGCAGCTCTACGTCTCTATTGCTTCCGCCCTCCGCATCAGCGCGGCACACCTCATCACGTCCTCCGCCGCATTCCGCGACGTGGTCCGGGCCTTACGTGCCACACCCCCACCAGGGGCAAACCCTAGTGTGTACCGATCCTTCTTTGCCGGTGACAAAGCCCGACAAATACACCACTCCACTCATCTCTTCCACATCAACCGCACATTGCGAGCGGAATTGCAATTAGTCCACGACGCACTGTTGCTCCCACCAACTTTTCATTCGAGTCCTATTGCTATTGCCCACCTTGTACCACGAACCCCCATTGCGGTGGTTCGTGGGGACTCCTCTCTCGATGCCGCAGGAGGCTACTCGTCCTCCCTCGGGTTCTGGTGGTACCTCGAATGGCCACCCGCCGTCTGCCTCCGGCCACTCCGTCACATAAAGAACAATAAATCTAATACTTTAATTAGCATTAACGCACTAGAGTATGCCACCATACTCATCAGTTATCTAGCAGCACACCACTGCATCATTACTCCATCCTACACAGACGACCCTTTCCCCGTTGTCTGCATCGAATCTGACAACACTACTAGCGAGGCTTGGTCTCGAAAAGGGAGTCGCCTCCACAGTTCCCTCATCCTGGGCACGCCCCTAGCCCTCCACGTTGCCCGGATTGCCACCGCCGACAACATCATTGCTGACCGACTATCTCGCATTCCTAGCGCCGCGGTCTTACCCGACGCCTTCCACTCCATTTGTCAGGACCACGCAGCTCTACGTGGCTGTCGACTCTTCCAGCCCAATGCCGAATTAATCTCCGCGATTATGGTGGCACTATTGGAGCACGCGTCGCCACATCCAGTCGCACTAAGCAGGCGACTACTGACCAATCCCGGCTGCTTCATTTCCTTGCCTGGTGCCAGCGCATGAACCTTGACGACCCATGCATGGACACGTGTCCTCTTCAGGCTCGTAACTACATCATTGCCTGCTACGCCGTCGCCCTCATTCAAGGCGAAAACATCAAAGGCCTGCGCCTCCGCCACGCAACCCTCATGGGCTACGTGCGTCGAGCCTTGCAGCTGCACAAGGACCGTCAACTGCCGCCACCGACGAGCGCACCGGTCAACTACATCTCCATCATGACTGATGCGGTCCGCAAGTGGGAGCTGGTCCCAAATCGCCGTGAATGCATCCATGACGCCATGTTCACCCACATGCTCCGGTCACTGGATACCCACCACTTAGACTCCTTCGATTCTGTAGCCACAGACTGGTCATTGCTCGGCCGCTACACCGGCTTCCGCAAGAGCGAATGGTGTCAGAACTCGCCTCACCACTTCGTTCGCATCACCGACCCTCTCTGGGGCGACCGGCCCAACTCCATTGCAGTCATCGCCGAGGACTTCACTCTGAAGGACTCCAACGGCATCACGGTCCCGGTCACCCTTGCCACCACACAGTCTTCGGTACACCTCGCCGAACTTCGCATACGGTACCAGAAGAACCAGGACAACTACCAGGTTTTGACCTACAGCGCGGCCCCGGGTGATCCAACCGCTTGCCCTGTGCATGCCATTTTGCGAATCCTGCCCTGTCGCCATAACTGCCAATGCCTCCGACCCTCGAGGTTTCTCGTTTGTCACAGGATCCCAGTACACGTCTTGGCTCCAGAGCATCGCACGCTCTGTGTACAAGCTCAGCAAAGGCGACCCTTCTGTCCCGAAGTGGGGCACTCACTCGATCAGGGTCACTGCTGCAAACCTCCTTCATCGAGCACAATTCTCATCCACCTTCATCGAAAACCGCCTACGATGGCGGAGCGACACATTCCAAATGTACCTCCGCAACACATTCCACGTTGCCGACAAGCACTCTCGTGCCTTGGTGTTCCACATGACACCACCCTCCGAGACTGAGCGCCGCATTCTTGAGCCTCAGGAGCTCCTGATGGCCGCGCTGCATAGCCAGGTTTTCCTCCCGCCCCGCGGGTTTCCTGGCAGGGGTTATCAATCCCTCCGTGCTACTTCCATTGGGCTGCTAGCCCTTCGCCTCCTCCTCAGCGCGCTTGTGCCGTTCCGTCACAGGAGAGCACTCCATGGCGTTCACGCTGAGTTCTTTGTACGACAGACTCAGTACCTGTACGTATTGAGGGTAAGTGGCTCCACAACGTAGTCTAGTCAGACTAGTGTTAGTTGTAGCCCACTCTACGTAGGACCTCGTTACATCACTACTTAAGTATATACTAACTCATATACTACTGTAGTGTGTCCTAGTCCTCATCTCCCTAGCTCACCCTCTTCTGTCGCGCTAGCAGCACAATGGAAGGATCAAGGCGCCGTGGGTTATTATGCGCCAGCTGAATATCAATAATTTTCGTGTGAATCGTCTAATAATTTTTTTTAGCGATCAAGCTTATGATTTGACATCTGACATCCGGGGAACAAATCTAAAAATGCGCCCGCAGATAAATCGACATCAAGAAAAAATATACAGATGAGTTCTGGAAGATAAAAGATACACTTTATTTAGATCTTCGAAGAACATTTTCACGTTGGAACAAGTACTCATGACACCCTTCTGATGTGATAGTTATGACAGCTTGGACATCTTAGGATCTCTTATTTACCTCTAGAGAGAGGTATAGTACAACGTAGACCTATACGACTGAAAACCTCTCCTTCACCCCCTCTTGGCGCGCTCATATGCATCACATTACATGACATCCATCGCATAAAAAGAGAGGATCAGAACTTATATCGTGGTCTTCAACATCATTCTCTAACATCATCAACAGCGACGAATCAACCACAGAATCATGACCATCTTTCAGAGTATTCAAGCCCAGTTCACAGACAAGGATGCCAATGCCAAAGCCATTAATGTTGCTAGGCGATTGACGAGGAACAACGAGCCTGACCTTTTGCGTGAGTTTGGTGTGAATGGTGTCCGGTATGATGTCTCGCGAGATCATGGCCGTATCCCGATAGCGATTTGTAGTGCTATGCCTGCTGCCTTACGCTTGCGTAACTAACAGCTGTTTTTATGTCCTCTTCTTTATTCTGTGTGTTCGCCACTGCTTTTGAAACAGAGGAAGACTTCATGATTGGTGGTAAGAATTCCATGATCATTGTCATAACCCATTTCTATGAGCGTTCATTCACAATACTAACACGATTGTCCAACTCATCATAATACTACCCCACCATGTTCTCTCTCTCTCTAACAACAAAGAAGAAGACCGCGACGAAAAGTTCAGTCACGAATTCTGCAAAATGATGGCCCTCAAAGTCCACACGGAATCCGATTTCCCCGTCGAATGTCGGGACTATTACGACGCCATGGTACTACTCAAGCGACGCAATTCGGGCAGTGGCGTGAAAAAGGAGGCGGATGCGTATGCGGGAATGTCCTCGGGAGATCGGATCGATGCCATGAGGGCCAAGGATGAGGGACATTTGAATTCGGCGCAGATTAAACGTAGGATGACTACGAGGAAGAATGGGAGATTGTATTGAGATGTATATATTGAAGCTGTAGTCAAAAGAATCATGGAACTTGAGTTCTCTCCGAGACTGGGCCCTTTGCAAGTCTTGCTCTTTCAAGCCAGAGCAAGAGAATTGTTTTCTTTCACAAGGTGCTTGGATTCTCTCTACAATCGGGCTTTTGCAAGATGCCTTTTAAAGCCCAAGCATGAGGATTGTTTTCGATCGGGCCTTCGCAATTGCAAACATGAGAATCGTTGTCTTTTAGATGCCTTACATTCGTGATGCCATTGTTGTCGATATTGAAAGGGCCCATATGGTTGGTATCGACTTGTTTGTACATTACAGTAAAAGAATAAATGAAGTTAATTCGAATTTTGTGTAGATGTTCTTTCGTATGGAAGAACTCTTAAGACGGTATGTACAACCATTCAACTTTATAAGTTTATTCTGAAACTTAGCAGTATGTACGATGCCGTTCCTGAACGAATCATCTCTCCCAAAATATCATCGATCCATTCCTATTTTGATTCCAAATCCCTCAAATCCCTCAATGACTCTGAACCATGTTCTCCTTTTGAATCAAATACGAAGTCTCCTCCACCAACCCCAACAGCTGCTTAATATCCGAAGCCCAATCCGACAACACCTCCTCCTCGCTCCTCTTCTTCGAAAACCTCACAATATCCTTGGGTCGATCAATCTTGGCATACAGACTTCCCGACGATACCATTTGTGAAATGTGAGATTCGGCCTCCGCCGAGGGGAGAGACAAGAGTTGGGAGAGACGAGATAGATGAATGCGACGGTAGTACATGCTAATGACTCGGAGGTTGTGTTGAATTATGCGGGTGTGGAAAGTTGTGTGCCAGTGTGAGCGGAGAGTTTCATCCGGTTGGTTGTTTCCGGGAGTGACGAGATCGGGTGAGAGGGTGGCGGTGGAGAAGGCTGGGATGGATTCTAGGGTGGTTTGATGTGGGAGTGGGTAGTGCATGATTTCATTCTTTAGAAAGGCCTTGATTGTATCGCTGCGAAGTGAGAATGAGACGATGAAGGATATTTCAATGAGAGGTTTGGATGAAAATTTCGAGACACGTATCCATCCAGCCAGTGGTAACGCAAGTGAACCCTAATCTCAACAATCACTACAAAACTCACCGACATTCCACAATCTTTTCCAATCTCGGATCCAAACGAATCCTCTCCATCATATCCTTCACTTCATTACTATATTCACTCAAACATAAAAACACAACGGTATTGGTCAATGCCTCCTTCCATCCCATCGTTTCCTCCGCGGCCATGACATTCTCGCCTCCACCACCATTTTTGGATGAGCCACCAGTCTTGTCACTCGCCATGACGCCCGTGAAGGTCCCATAAATGGCATGAAAACACTTGGCCAATTCCAAGGCATCCCTATCATGCTGTTGATAATACGATGCCAGTAAGGAATAGTATTTGACTTTTAGGGAGGCCATGCCCTCTTCTTCGAGGGTAGATTTTTTGATTTTGTTGCTGACAATGTGTGCTCGGACGTAGTCCTGTCAAGTAAATTATAATGTGCGTGATGTAGATTGTGTGCATTCCCAAAAACCTAGCAACCAAACAACCAAACAAACAAACTCACCTTCCTCATCAAATTCAACCTCATCTGCTCCAAAACAAACTCCACCTTCTCCCTCTTACTCAAACTCCCATACGTCTCCACATGAACCTCCCCCAAAACATTCGCCGCCTCCGCCACATCCCCCTCCCCCTCCAACAAAATAGCCCGACTTCGCGACATTCGTGCAAATTCCGCCTCGAGGTACATTTTCCCCTCGGCAATGCTCCGCACCGCTTGAATCAACGCATCCCGCGCCTCGACATCCAACGGACACTCCTCCCCCGACAACGGAGTATATCCATCCGCCTCCACGATCCATGGCAAAACCGTCTCCACCATACAGGATATCGCCTTGGATTTCTGACTCCGTCGCGTGGCCAATTGCTGCAACGTATCGCGCAAAACTTGTTTGGAGGACGACGCGTCTCCATCGCGCGCGAGGGTGAGCATGGTTTGACATACGAGGAGGAGGGAGGGTGTGTCGTTGCCCGTGCGGCATTTCTTTTCGTGGGCCGAGAGGAGGGAGAGTGCCGCGGTGAGGGCGGCGGCGGTGGCGGTGGGGGAATCGGCGGTTTGGAGGAGGGAGGTGGCTTGGGCGATTTTTTGGGTGGTTTCGTTGGTGAGGTCGAGGCGTTCTTCGAGTTGGCCTCCTGTGGCTTTGCCGGAGGTGGCGGCGCTGGACATGGTGGGAAGAACGAATGAATTGGTTTGGTTTGTTGGGGGGCGATGGCGTCGATGGATGATGAAATGGACGATGAGGGCACGGGGGCAGGGCGAGGGCGGGGTGCGTATTCCAAACGTTTCTACCGTTCTATTGTTAGAAGTACAATGAATGGATAAACTGCGTTTCCAAATAACTACGTTTTTGATTTTCCTTCCATGACATTCGGAAGAAAAAGATCAAATTGAAGGAGTATCGCAAACCAAGGACGGTCGTAAGGAAGGAGTACGTAGAAGTAAGAGTTTCATAAAACACCGGGAAATGGATTATCATTGAAAAGACTTTAACACTTTTTTTGGTCACGTCCGTCGTCTTTTTTGAAGCGACTTTCTCACTTTTTCAGTAACATCCTATGATTGCTTGGGGGGGGGCACTAAACACCATAAATTCCATCTTTTTCAATCACTGTCTTTCCTCTCGAGGGTACCCAACCCATTCTTCAACGAGATACACAATTTTGCCATTCCTTTTTGATAATACATGTTTTTTGGAAGACAATACCTTTGTTTTTCTTATCAAAAAATCTTTGAATCCACAAAAATCCCTTCAGACAAGTAGCACCAAGAGTCTTTCCATGCATGATAGTGCCAAATAGTGTCAAAGTTCCAAGTAAGCGCCAATCATTCCGTCCTTCTTGGCACTAGAAGGAACCAGTACAGTTGTAGACATGGAACTAGATGGCAATAGTTGGAAGTAGATGGCGCACGTTCTATGTAGAACAGTTCCACTTGTAGCACTATAACTGGCACTAGTGGCACTACCTCAAAAATTGGTGTATGGGTCCCCAAATGTCAAACAATACCACTTTAGAGGATCTTTTCTCTAAACAAAGTTAGGGAAGCCTCAATGCTAAAAGTTGTAGGTATCTTTGCTATTTACAATCTAGGGTGTTGGTACTGTATTTTTGGCGGTTCCGACCAAAACTGTCACTTCCACTCTCCAAGGCTGTAAATTCCCATTTTGGTTAGTGTCTCAAAAACACAGTAACCAGTAACAAATCAGATTTCCTGCAGTAATTACTGTAGGTTCCGGAAATATTACAGTGTATTTTGTCAAAATGAGCCTTATTTTGTGACGTCACGGCGTCACAGTCCTTAAGTATTAAACAAAGTACTTAAGTAAGTCTTTCTCAGTAATCCCACGATCACAGTAATCACATTACTGTCAAAATAAGCAAATATTCCAGAGTAACATGGGATTCCACCGGAATTCCTCCGGAATTTACAACCTACCCACTCTCCCGCAAAGGTATTGGGGTGTGGGGACATGATGTGTATATTATCTGTGTAGTGGATTTACATGACAAATAGCATACCTTGAAAACTGGAAGGCATTATGTGGAGCTACAAACATTGATACGTTGTTGCAGAGGAGTACAATATAATCTTATTGGTCCTCGGTTTACGGGGGACATTTAGTTAAGACAAAACCTAAATGTAAAGAACATTGGGTGGAAGGATTTTATAATCACATGGGATCTATAAACCAATTTTTACAGCAGTTGCACTAGCTTTGGGGGATTTGGTGTGCGAGTGAGATTGGCATCAAAGTCAAATTATTTGAGTTGCCAAATTCAGTCTCATTACTGAGGTTCTGTCTGGGATATATACACAAATGTATTATTTACAGGTACAAACTTGTTGAATAATTAATGAAATTCAGTATCTTGCAGGAAGACGACGAGCGCAAAAGAGCACTGTATTTAATAAATCACTAACTTTCTTAATATTTGTGAATGTAAAATGATTACTGTGAACTTTATAAACATTGTAGCCATTTTCATTCCCCAATTCCATCTTGCCCCCAATGCCTTGCATATAAACCTATCAGACACCTTCAGACTCCTCACATTTTTCATCTCTGTGATCACCAAAAAAATTAACAGTAAAAAATCTTCATCATATTGAAATTAAGTACAATGTAGGGATCTTCAGTAGGGGTGGGAGCAACCCAGGGGACAGCGGAGTAGGACTAGCAGGACTAGCATGCCTCGTGTGTCGTGTGGTTCTATGAAATCACAAGAGTAAGTTGTGTAGTTATGCTTCACTTCAATCTCATGTGACTTCTCATGTCCCACAAAGACAATACAAACAATTGAAGGGATCTGGAACTCTGCTCCAGCTGGGACGGATTCATTGGCATGAACAACTTCAAACAAGCCTCTGTCATTCTCCATATCAGAGCGGGTCTATTGATGTATGTCATAGCTTTTTTGGATGAGTTGAGGTAGCTGCGGGTACGCTCTGTCCGTCGTCCGAGGTACCCGCAGCTCCCATGACATAAAGAAAAAGGTGCTCGCAGCTACCCAGCTCAGCAAAAAGTTTTTCAGAGTCAGCAGACCACCCCCCTTGCACCTACCCCTCGAATGGAGCTTCGGCCACCCTAAAAGAAACTTAATTACACACAATGCGAGTAAGCACTAAACGCACGTATGCCCATAACACACACTAAAAATTAACACTCAAACATCAACATCATTAATTTCATTGTCAATATCCTTTTCACAACATCGCTCCCCCACTCTTCCTCAACGACAGTTTGGGTTCAATGATGGCTTCGACGGTGACGTAGGTCAGGATAGAACTCCCCAGGTAGTACGTCCCCCCGTCACTCGTCGAACCATTGGAGAATCGTCCATCGCCTGAGATAGATTCAATTCTCGCATTCGTGGACTACGGCAATTTCGTGGACCATAGGTCAAAGTATGCCCTGAACTCCATTAGTGTACCACTCATTTCACCATTGAGTGAACTGAGAGCTCCAGTTTTGTTCTTGGCATTGTTGTTTCTCCTTCGACAATCAGATCGTCATCATAACTGACCATATATTTTGAGGCAGCAAATCCACAGCAGGTTCCAATCCCATGGGATGCATTCACCTCAAAAATATATTGATTCTTTGATGGCAAACACCTGTCAGCTCTTTTGGGGGCATGCTCATAAAATAAGGTGTTTTTCAACATGGCTCGTTGTCTTTGGTTGACAAGGCTAACATTCCATACTCTTGTTTCCAGAACATGCATCACTCAAAGTTCAAATTGCATCCATCCACATGTCAAATTTTGTTCTTGTATAATTTTTACATGGATTGGTATGGTGCCTTTTGGACAATTGAATGTTGGCAACAGCGAGAGTGTATTGGAGAATGACAGATACATAGTGGGACTGAGAGAGGGAAAACGTGCTGCATTTGGAACCAGGACGAGATTGTATTGATTGTTTTTAATCTTTGCTAGTGTGCCAAAAAGGAGGACAAGTGACAGTGCCAAGGCAAATATCAGTAGGTCGTCTACCCATTAGATAACTTAATTCACCGACACGTTTTCATTATCTAGCAATTTATGAGAAAAATGATAACCAAGTGTAATGATGTTGCTCTTCGCAGTACCTTGACCTTGAGTGCTCCATCATATCCAATATCCACTATCCAGTTACTACGGTAGCAAGAACCTCCCATACCAGCTCAACCCATTCAAATTCTACAGTATTACGGTTGATTGTCAAGTCTTGCATGTGGATGGTGAAATATCTCCATCAAAAGCAACATATAAGCAACCTCACCATCCTAGGCGTCCACAAACGGAAGGTCAAAGAGAAAAAGAGTAATGATTTACAGCAAATAATAATGGCAGAAGATTGGATAAAAAAATAAACTTACCTTCACTGAAACCCCTCCTTCCCCCCTCCCGGCCATCATGGTCGACGTGTAACAAAATTCGCATGGTAGATACAGTGCAATTTGTCCGCAAGTACAAGCAACTTGACCAAACCAAGCAGCAGGATGGTTGTGGGTGGTATTGCAGTGAGGCCAATCGTGGCGGACTCAGTGTCGCGACTGTATTCACCGAGATCAACGTGATGCTGCGGCAGCGGCGGTGGCGGAAACTGGTAGGCGGAAGAGGGTCTGCTAGGATTTTCTTACAGTTTACATCAATTTATGTTGTGTGGAGTGTGTAGAATAAAGGTAGGTGGAAGAGGGTGGGTGGAAGTCACAGGTTTTTTTCCTACTTTACATCTATTTTTTTCAGGATGCACCAAGTAGGCTTAGGGGGGTGAGCTTAGCGCCCAGGTAGATGCACTGATATCAATAGACCGGCTCTCAGCAAGAGATTGAGAGAATTGACTACAGTTTGAGCCATCCACAGTAAAGGCCCAATCATGATCCTGTTGGACATGATACCATTGAAGCCAGAGTCATTGTCACAATGAACTTGGACACAGGCTTGATCATCAACAATTCTGTTCCTGGGTGCATGTGACCTGGGTTCTCACCGTTGCAGTATTTCTATGATTCTGACTTGGTTATGAAATGCCATCATGGAATATCTAGAAGGAGCTATCTAAACAGGCAACAAAAGGAAAATGGCCAGCATACAACTGCAGGTACTCCTGGATAAATTTAAGGGGGAAAGCAACGTAAGCAGATCACTAACCTTTATCATCTGTCTATTCATGGATGGCTTAGAAAAGTCAAAGTTCAATATGTGTTATCATGATTTTGGCCCATCAACTATCAAAGAACTCATTTCACTTGCAAGCGATAACAATTCATAGCTATTTGTTGACGGAGATTCTAAGTGTCAATTTTTACATTATTTAAGTGTACATTCTTTATATATTAACGCAAATCAGATCACTTTGTTCCATTCTGGAGTAATTGTGATGTCTACTCTGTATCTGGCATGGTCGTACTTTTTCAGAATCTCATATGTCTGAGAGCCCGTAAGTCAGAGGTTGTTAGTTAGATAGATAATAATTTAGTGAGTGACAACTGTAAGTGTTCTGTTCTGCGATATAATGTGAGTTACATATATTTGTAACATATATGTATGTTGGATTAAAGACTTTAAGTAAGTCACATTAAGTTTAAGTAATTTTTTTTTCCAGGCTTTGTAAATTTTCTTAGTCATAGAGCCATATGTTACCATTTAATCTGAAGTCTAGTATTTGTACTTATGTCTCTCTCCTACAATAATTATCTGTCTGTACTTCAGAAACGTTCCATGTGTACTTACATTTCCGTAAATTCTGTCCAATCATTCTCCCCACTTGCCTCCAGGCATAGATTCTTTTTGTTCCCTGTTTTACACTATCTTGTTTGTCCTCTGACCAACACCTCACGTGTACCCAACACCACCAACATCTTCACAGAGTCTCCCAACACACCGGTCCACCACAATCAAACGAGCCATTGCAATCTATTGATTCAATAGTTCGCATTCAATCCAATCAAACACCATCAATCAATCGATCGCAACCAATTGACCGATTGCAACCTACCAGTCCATCTCCATCGATTCGACGCAGCGCAATCAGTCGTGTCATCGTCACCGAGTGGATCCAACCGCTTCACGTAATCGCACTCGCTCATATTGATCTTTTGCAACCGACCGATTGCAACGTACCAGTCCATCTCCATCGATTCAAATCAGCGCAATCGATCGTATCATCGTCGCCGAGTGGATCCAACCGCTTCACGTAATTGCACTCGCTCCTATCGATCTTTTGCAATCGACCGATCGCAACCTACCAGTCCATCTCCATCAATTCGAATCAGCGCAATCAATCAAATCATCATTGCCACCGCTCCAACTGCTTCAAGTAATCGCACTCGCTCGTACTGATCTTTTGCAAACGACCGATCCCAAGCTACCAGTCCATCTCCATCGATTCGAAGCAGCGCAATCAATCCAATCATCGTCTCCAAGTGTCTCTTTCTCTTCATGATCTGTGTAACATCTCACAGCATCCAAAATTCAAGTCTCTTTTGGACGTTGCATCCACATGCAAGGGTAGTAGAATGTTGTTTGAGTATCACCTTGGTTCCTCTCTAATTATTCCGTACAAGATGAGTAACAGACTTCGATACACCTCCTATTCGAACCCTGTGTACATTGAGTGCACTACTTTCCCTAGCTACTCATTCAAGGATAACTGTTTGAATTGTTTTGTGTGCTTCTCCACGATTACTATGACTTCCTTCAAGCTAGGGATTGTCGAAGGAATTCATTACAACATTATAATTTCTCCTGGTCATTTTGTTGATGGTGTTGTCCAAGTACGGGAATGTGACGACGATCTGTTTCATAACAAGAGCACTTTCGCCAGTTGCAAACCCCAAGCCACAGTTCATAACTTCATCTTGGGACAAGATGACTCTCACTTTTCCATTCCATGTTCTTCGTCATCAATATCATGGGTCCTCCATTGAACAGTGATAAAGAAGATGTCGTGAATCAAGCTGACAATTGTATTCAGCACTCAGCCTTTGGTAAGGAATGGAATTATTAATTTGTCCTTGTTTCAAAGTCTCCTCTGACACTATATTGCTTCCATGTTATGCAGGTCCTGATAAATTTCTCTCCACCTGTTTTGTCACAAACACAAATCATCAAAAATTGCGTCCACCCACCATCACAGCGAGGGTTGGCTTCAAAGAGTACTACATGACATATGACAATGACAGAAGTCATTTTGTTGAAAATAAATTCAAGGCAGCAAGAAAGAAAGGGCTGAATCCATTTGCTACAAGCTTCAGTCAAGCTGCGTACTACGTTCCCAACAAGTCTAATCTCTGCTCTTATGCCATTATTACTGGCAAACAAGATGATCCAATTCAAATGTCGTACCTTAGATGGAAGGATCTTCTGTTCCAAGGTATGTTTGTCATTCCTAAACTTCGTGACAGCATAAAGGGAAAGACCTGTCGTAGATTCTTTGTCGTTCCTTGAGAGCAGTATTTGCGCTTCAAGAAAGAGCATAAAATGGGGATCAGCACCAAGAATGGAGAGATGGACCCTGTACAATACTTCAATTCCACTGTGAGTACATTTATATCAAATTCACGTATAATGTTTTATGAAGTTGTTGTACCTCATTTGTTTCATTCATATGTCTTCATCATGACTAGGTTGAGAGAATGAGTACATGCTCATTTAAATTAATATGCCTAAACGATCTACGTGAAACGTTTGCTGAATCATCTCCCAATGCACTAATCTTTGCTGGTAAGGCAGTTCCTGATTTTAGAAGAGATGGTATGAATTGGCAGTGCCATAGTCTCAGAGGTGGCTACAAACTACGATGGATAGTAGCTGAGGCCGGAATGTTTCCTCTTCACCCACCAGTGTCATCAAGCGTTTCATTGAAAGCCTTTCAAACTCGTCAGTTAACTCAGTTTGACGTCAGAATATTTAAGAAAGCACTTAGCGACAGAGGTAGTTTTCCCCTCCGGAAGAACTGTGATGGTCATAACAGTTATCCCGCGTCATTGAGAAATGACAATACAAGAGCAAGTACTTTTCGACTCAGCAGTACAATACCTACTACCGCAAAGGAATGGATGTACGCTATCTTCCTTATGCATGGAGAACCTTTCATGATCTCATCCAGCTCACTGCACCAAGGACAGGCATGATGTATAAACACTTGTTTTGCACAGATGAACTCCCAAAGTCCCCACACCACTGGGTTTGTAAGACCGGCATATTCACAGTGAACTTTTGCAATGAAATGCACATTGATCGTAACGATTACAGGTCTCGCGCAAAAAGTTTGATGTTACAAGAGCTATAGTCAGTGTTTGAGTGCGACTCTTTGACACAATCCGCAATATCCGAACAAGCACGTGCGCTGTATGATCTTGTGAACAAGTTTGATGCTCCACAGCCTAAGACATGCTGTTACCAGAATTCTGTCTTTTGGTTTCTTCTATAATTTGAGTATACAATTAATGGCATTACAATATCCTCAAGATCATGTAGATGAATATAATCCTTATCTCCAAGGACAAAATGACGGAAAAAGGATTTCTGCATTGATTCAACTCCATCGAATCCATTTGTTACAATTGCTGAGTGAATAACAAACTTGATTTGTCCATCAACCTCAATTAGACCGACAACTTTACCAGGTAGAATGACATCATTTTTTTGTACCAGGACAAAGTCATACCATGATTGTCCACGGTAATTGTCTGTGCATCTGATAACAGTTCTGATAGGGAGATTTGAGAATTGAATGTAAGCCTCTGTATACCCAGTAATAATGACCGTTGATGTCTGAAGTGAAATCACTCGTTGTACAAGAAAATAATCCAACTCAAAGCAGATTCTCCGTCCAATGCATTGTTTCTCTTTGTGGTTTGAGATATTTTTGGTCACTTTTGGTCACTTTCTGCAAAATGGTCACTGGATTTACCAGTTTATAAGTTATAAATTGCCACCAAAATACTATCCTGTTACAATAAATTTCATTATTCTACTATTACCCCCAATTCTTCTTCCCACATGACAAACGAATCTGGGGGGGGGTATTGACTGGACAGGGTGAAAAAACCACAGCAGGTGGCTGATAGCACTGTGGGAAAAAACCTTTTGGTCACTGTATCCATGTGATTATGTATATAACTCTGTTTTCAACATAACCCATCCAGCCAAAAAAAAAGCGTCAGGTTCATCCTCCATGCTTTAAAAAAAAACCTTAATGAAACAATATTGCAATCACATACCCTTGCTTATTCAGATGTCTTCAATGCCTGAGAAATACACATGATCACTCTGTTATGTATATAACAACGTCACGAACATAACCTGAGTGGTTGTGCCAATAAGAGACTATGTTATACACCCATTTCTCACCAAAGACGACACAAGTTATATATATAACAAATGCATAAACTTACCGTCTTCCTAAGAAAAATATCATACTCCGAAAAAACTCTGGGATCACACTGTTATGTATATAACAACGTCACGAACATAAACTGATTGGACTGCCCAAAAAGAGACACCTTCATAGTCATTCCTCACCATGACGACACAAAGTTATATATCACTCTGTTATGTATATAACAACGTCACGAACATAACATGAGTGGTTGGGCCAATAAGCGACTATGTTATACACCCATTTCTCACCAAGATGACACAAAGTTATATATATAACAAATGCATAAACTTACCTTCTTCTTACGAAAAATATCATACTCTGAAAAAACTCTGGAATCACACTGTTATGTATATAACAATGTCACGAACATAAACTGATTGGACTGCCCAAAAAGAGACACTGTCACAGCCATTCCTCACCAAGACGACACAAAGTTATATATATAACAAATGCATAAACTTACCTTCTCGTTAATAAAAATGTCATACTCTGAAAAACTCTGGGTGTTGTCATGCACCCTGAGTCCTTCTCTTCTTTGGAGGAGCCCATTCATCAAAATCGAGGGTATCTCTGGCCAAGCCACATCGCTCCTTTTTTGTCTGTGTTTGAAATTCCCCTTCAACGCGTCCTCGTGTGTCCTAACCCATCGCGATGCTTCCTCCCGAACTCTTTCACAGAAAACAAACAATCCCGGCCTTGGCGAATCGAAGAGGTCATTAAACTCCCTATTGTATCGTTCCATGACATTATTCGTCCTTTGATGTCTTTTACACACACAGAGAAGCAGCGTTAATTCTCATGTCATATCTGTGTTCTCCAAAAAGTCAGTTATACTCACATATCCCGTCGCCAATCTCCCTTTTCGTCAGAATTGTAATTAAACATGTCAATCAATTTTGGTTTCAACCAAGTTGGGATGAAGTATGTGTTCAAGAATGCATTGAACTCCTTTTTCTCGCACTTCTTCAGACCCTTGGTCTTCTGCACTACATCCCTTACATACTCCACCCCTTTCCTGATGTCCTCCTTTTTGATCACCGTTAAAAAATCGAATAGTGGCAGGACGATCTTGATGAAATCCCTGTCAAATCCCTTCTCTACCAAGTTATGCCTGATCGCCTGCTTCCAATGAAAGAAGCATCCCAAGTGATATTCGCACCCGAACCATTTCTCAATCGAATTAACCAAAGCCCACTCAAAATCGTGCATAACTCCGGTTACGTCTATCCCTTTTGGCCCTATTAATAAGAATCACAGTGCATTTATGAAAAAGAAACCATACAACGCAAAAATATCAGTAACACATCAAAAATGATTGGTTTTCAAACCGTTGCTGTAAACTCACCTACAATGGACACTATGTGTGACCATAGTAGGTTGTACGCTTCCTCTGATTTTTTTGTCATGGGGCAAAAAAATATCGGCGTATGCAATGAGCTTGCGTGGTCGATAACCGAAAAGATAACGACTTGATAGAAACCTCTTGGTGCACTGTCGAACGTCGCGTCAACGTGCAAGAATAGCTTCTTATACTTGAGGAGTTTCACGAGAGAATGTAAAGAAAACCCCAATATCCTCTGTGGCCCATCATCATCGCTCCAGTAAATAGAGAACATCAAGAAGTTATCTGTCTTCGTCCCATTACCATACTTCATCTCAATAGCACGGAACTTGTCGTCCCCATATAAGTCCCGGCGAGTGTTCCTTATCAAATTGCAACCCTGTTTTGGTACAGCCACAAAAACGACTTGTTGTTATATATATAACAATTTAATGAACATACAGTGTTATATACATAACACTGTCATAAACATACCTTTAGTGTTGACCAGCCAACAATGTTGTCATAATTAGATCAGCAAATTTCCCGTGAAATCAATGTTGGTATATCCATAACAATGATATAAAAAGTGTTGTATATACATAACAACGATATAAACATACCTGTGTTTGACGATTTCACACACAGTGGGGGGGGTGCAAATAGCAATTGTTGGTATATATATAACGACGACATAAACATATCTATTAAAACGACATAAACGCACCTGTGTTCGACCATTTCACATTTGAGGGGGGCGCCAAAACAGATGGGCAGAAAATGTTAGAGAATGCTCTTGTACCCATAACAAGTATACATTTTTTTTCACAAAATTGGCTTTACTGACCACATCTGAATTGGGGATTGTTACTGCCCCACCCCCTCCTTCCCCCACAATCTCTTCGCGTACCATGCTCCAAATCTTCATAGGTGCGAGCCAAATTTTCTCCACAGCTAACTCTGTCAAACGATTTTTGAACCTTTCTGATATGTCCACTATCTTCGAATTGTCTTTATTTTCATCCAGTGATGCGCCGGTCGATGACGCTATACCATTTTTATTTTTACAGACTTGCGTGTGGTGACCACTTAGCGTCCATTCCGATTCACCAGTGGGACCCCCCACTAACGTCAACTTAAGCTTTGCATCGCATCCGAAGGTGCGGTATGATTTGCATCTGTACCAACACGTCATTTGTCTAAGATTAGGTGTTTTCATCCTAGTGTATGGGTGACTAAGCTCTCCCCTCCTTCCATAAAATAGGCGAGTCGGCCAACGCTCACCCACCCAATCGTCGTTGATGTTGAGTTTCTCCGAGCTTATTAATTTCATTGGTTTTTTCTGTTTTCCACACACACAAAAAGATTCAAACATCTTGTTATGAATGTAACATTTGTAAGTAGTCATAAATATATCTAGAGCAAAAAATTACCTCCTGAATTTCCTTCTCCGCTTTCCCAACTGCACTGCTGCTCACCTTTGTTTATTCGAACATTATCAGCAAATAGTGAGTTCTGTTTTCTACCACAAAGAAAAAAAGTTGGAACATGTTCCCTGGAGATGTCTTACCAAATACGCAGCTTTTTCAATCCCTACTAATATTTCATCAGGTGCGCGCTTAGCGTCATCCTCGGCTATGTCTTCGTCGTACTGGGTCGCGTTCTCCTCACCAATTTGCTTTGTGTCAGCCTCTGTTTCATCTTCGTGTTCGTCCTCTGAACTCTCACTATCCAACTGCGTCGGCAAGACCAATGGCTCGATTTTAAGCCTAGCGTCATCCCCTGTTTCTCTAATGACCCCCTTTGTTATGTAGTTATATATATAACAATGTTATATTCATATCAAGTTGATGTCAGAGAAATGATTGGTATGAAGAAGTACTGCAAGAGTGACTTACACTGCTCTCTCTCGGCCACCCCTCCCAGCTGTTCCATCCCTTACAGTCACGAAGTTTATATACATAACAAAGATACGCACATATGAGGAGTTAATGTTAGCATACTGTTATGTACATACCGTCTTCATATACATAACGTCAATTGTTTAAGAACTTACCTTGCTTTCATCCAACACATTGTCCATTCCTGCATTTCTCCCATTGTCAGTCATCACACAAGTATTCTGCCCTTCATAGCGTCCCTGGTTATGTATATAACGTCGATACGTACAAGCGATGAGTTATATTTTTCATGCTGTTATATATATACCGAATAAGCATAAAGAACTGAAATCTGCCAGATGTACTCACCTCTGTCCTTTGAGCCCAAGATCTGATGTCAATGCTTCTGTTGGGCGTGGTCTTCGTGGCATAGATCGGCATTGTTAGTTGAACCGGGATAGTTATATTGATAACTACTTTATCAGGACATTCTTACCGTTTTGTTTTGGCCCATATTCTTCAATAAGGACGCCGCATTCGTAAACGTCGTCTTCTTGTAAGGGTTCCGCACCGCTGTGGGCTGTGCTACACTTCCTGGCCTCGGCGTCTTCCTGTAAGGGTTGACAACCGCGTTGTTGTTTGGCGCTATGTTTTCTGTCCATTGTGTGCGTTTTTCTTTGTTAGATTCCTGGTCCCTGTGTCCCTCCCCAGCGAATCTTCAGCGCAATCATAAATCTCAGTGAGATCTGCGTAGTGAAGATGTATACTGCGTCAACAAACAGTTGTCTTACCCATCATTGTCTTGCGTCCTCGGTTGCATCATGGTTGTTTCGTAAATCGACCGCAAAAATGAACTGGTGAAATGTGATCAGACCGGTGCCTGTCCTGTACATAACGGTCACATGCGTGTGGATGCTGGTATATATTTAACACAACTGTCATGTGTCCGTTATACCCCTCTCCTTATTGGCCCACGTGTGTTATGTCTGTGTCATATGTAAACCAAGATAACGCAGAAATTGGGACATCACGCACCTCTCGCGTAAATGCGTACCGTAATTTGAATATAATGTTTATATTCAGGCTCTAAGACGATTGAATGTTATGTTTATATTCCTGCTCTAAAATGATACATATTTCATATCGTGCTAAAACACTGCAGTATTAATCTAAAGTAATCATGATACGTGGTTGTTACTGATGCGATGTTATTTATGTAACATTTGTATATACATAACATTGGGATGTGTAATATGCTCCGCCCTTTTTATATATGTATCATGTGATAATATATATATCGTTCACACTCTTCTTTGTGTATATATATAACGACGATATGTATATAACGATGATGACGCAAAATGGCAATCCGCCGCCACATCTGCGTGTTAGTACCATAACGAGTTATAAATATAACATGATTATGTTTGTAACACTTGAATGCTCTATAACAATTACCAACTTATAAAATGCGAATGTGCGCCATCCCATCCTCTAGTACCTCATCGGGGCTCTGCGCTACTGCGGCTCTTCCGAACTGGCGCAGGATTGTTCTGTTTTCCGCCTGGTTTCGTTTTCCTCCATTGTCCTGTCCCCCTCCTTCTCTAGGATCTCCTCAGTCGTGTCATCGTCTGAGGGGCCGTCTTCCTTCACAAATGGCTCGCATTCCGCGTCCTGGGAGTCTACGGCCTCACCACTCTCATATTCACCCGGCGTGTCTGCCTCCGTGGCCTTCTCTTCCTCTTTATCGTCCTCCTCCTCTTCCATCACCCAACCGTCCCCCCAGGTTGTTCTCCTCCCCATTCCATCTTCTTCGTCCTCCTTGTTCTCCGTGTCCCGCCACCGCCCCGCTTCCTCGCTTCTTTCCCTCCCCCATTCCATCTTCTTCGTCCTCCTCTCCCTTGTTCTCCGTGTCCGCCACCGCCTCCGCTTCCTCGCTGTCTTCCTCATCGTTCGCGGAACTGTCTTCCACGTCGTTGACTGTCGGGGCCTCCAAAACGTCCAGGTGATACAGCGCGCAACTTCGCACTCATGTGCGCCTTCTTGAAGTGACGATGAAGCGCGTTAAACGCGCATACGTGGACGCATCCGTCGGTTATGCATAGAGCCCTGAGCTTCATCGTCGAGGATGTCTTCCCAAGGTAGAAACGTGGGTGTACCACGATATGCGGAAACGCCATCGCGGGTGGCAGTTCTAATCGCCGTCTTGACGGAGAATTCTTCTGGAAACTCGCGTTTCAAACCAGCCCACTTCTTGTCCGAATCGGACCACTCCTTGATGGCCTTGGCGGACGGGGCGGGATCCTTGTCACACCTGTTGCAGTGAATCGCGTAGCTTCCTGGCTTCATGAATTGGAAGCACTTTGCGCAGAGCGATCCCGCTGTTGTAGTTAGCGTGGAGCGTCAGCGCAAGTGTTCCGTGCTTGGAAAAGCCCATCATGGTGTCGTCGAGAAAGTTGCCGTCGCTGTCCGCGTCGCTGCCTTGTATGTGATCAGAAACGAACGCCCAGTCGTTGGACGTACTTTTCGTCGTTTCGTCAGCCGTCGCCATGGTTGTGGAGAGGGCGTGATGAAAATTATGTACATAAACCAGCGTCAAGTGCGTGGACAACCTGAGGGCGCGGACGCGGAGTTATGTACATAACGCGGTTATATATTGAGCGCGCGTGTTTTTGGTGTGTGTGGCACTTTACGCGAGAGACATGTATAGCTTTGATATGCAGCCATTAATATAAAACAATACTATCTAATTTCGTCGATGTATTTAAAAATAGTAAGTTTCCTAAAAATCGATATACTGTATACCTAGTAATTTCAATTTATATAACCCGTTTTAATGTATACGGACATTAATATAAATTATTGTTACATTTTAAGATTCGAAATGTTTAAAATCTTGTTTGTGTTCTCCAAACGTCCATAAAATATATTATATAAGCCATTTTTTGGTGACCATTTTGCAGAAAGTGACCAAAATCGACCATAAATATAAAATACCCTCTTTGTCATCAGATTTCCAAATAACACTGTGTGAAAAAGTGAGATCACTAACGAAAGCATTACCCAAGTGATCTTCATCAAAAGCCTCCTCCACAGAAACAGTGACACTATACATTCCACGAAAACATTTTCCGACAGTCGTAGAATGTACATCGACATTATTCGAAGACTCAGGATTTCTCATGTCATCAAATCTATTCCTCAAATGTGTGGTACTGATGGATAATAAATCCATCTGATCGGTGAGATCCATAACTAATGTATCCTCAGCCGTTTTCAATATTACGCCTTCACAAATGCGCTCTCCTATTTGATCATTAAAGTTGGATGCCTGTCGCTGTGTATGCAGTCCGTTATCTTTGATCCACTCAATATGACAACGTTCACGCCATCCGCCATAAAAATTAGAGGCGTTGCCATACATCTGAACATACTTTTGCATCAACATATATCCATGAACTTTCGGAATTTTCCAATTATTTCCGCATGATCGTGGAAAAATGTTCTTGATGTCTGACATGACCTTTCCAAATGCTGCTTCTGACTTACGAACCTCTTCTTTGTTGATGTCGGAATGCAACCAGACTACGTGCTTGCAAGCAGATGTATCAGAGTATGTTGAATAAGGGAGGGGTGAGCACCGTCAATCTTCTCGTCCAATAGATTTATTCCTGCGTCGGTGAAACACAGGGCGGCTAACGCTACTAGGTGACCAATATTTTCCAATGCCCCTTGTTTTACTGTTTCAGTAGCTCCTTTGTGCAGAGAGCTTTCGTAGTAATCATGATCACAGTTCCTCTAAAGATCATGGTACTTATCAATGTATAAGAAATCCAACTCTGTCTGGGTGCTTAACCCTTGATTACAGCAATGATATAAACAGCGATGCCAACTCCGACGGTATGTAACATCTCTGGAGGAGTAATTAGGTTGATACCGTGGATCATGTCTGCTAATGGCACTCCTTCTCCCAAACCGTATCAATCCCATGACGTGATATTTTTCATAACATCTCTAGCGGCGGTTCTACTGAGATCTGATGATTGAAGTTTGTACTGTTTGAATTCAGCAAGTGTAACATATTCGCATGATAATGACTCCGCGTCAAGATCGTCGTGAGTGCATTTACATAATCTGTAAGGCCGAACACCAGAATTTTGATATGCAGCTGCGAAGTTGTTGTTTCCTTGAATGTCACCTATGATGAGGTGAAACCAAATGATTAGATTCTTCTCTTTTCCAAAAATTGGCCTCCGTACTCCTCCCTTAGAGTGAATGTTAATTATGTCCTGAAGGATAGCCTGTAAGCAGTCATGTTCATCTTGGAGGTGGTCGAACGTCTCATTTGGACAAAAAGTTTTCCTTGATCCTCTACCATGATTGAGATTCGGAACAAGTCCCAGAGGAAACGATGCATAAGATTTTTTTCTTGTTGCAAGGTTGAGAAATGCAAAGGTTATTAGAAAAGGTGCTGTTGCAAGGATTCCCTTATCGTCAGTGTGTGTTTTGTCGTAAAAACCAATGAGAGGGACAGGGAGTTTATCCGGATCATTACCAACGTAGGCTTCTCTTGTGGGATTCCACAAATCACCAGTGTGAATTTCTCCATAGACATTAGATTCCACTGTGGTTCCATCCCAGAAATTGTAACCTTTGGCTATGTTGGCAGAGCATACAATTCTCTCATCTTCAATCATAGTCATGAGTACCTCCATTGTGTCAAACACCACAACTCCAATCGACATTCCATCTCTCCTTGTTACCCCGACCAACTTTGCTTTGAAAGCTGACATGCCGTGAATCTTCTTTAGCCTGTTGATAAGTCCTTTCCGAGTGGAGCTGAAGAAGGAATTGTTGAAATCAAAATTCCTCTGTACGCAATGCACAAAGATGACATCCATAATTTTTTCAAACATGTTGAGTGGAACACCCCAAACATTTGTAATCACACTCAGTAGATGTACTTGGAATGCTAAATCAGGAGTGTAGCGAATCATGTTGTGTCTACTTTTAATTCCATTTCGAAAATCAACCATGCCATCATCCTCGACAATAAACTGGGAGTTATTATGAGATTGTGGGGTGGTACCTGGGGGTAAAGTAGCATTGCCGATGTTACTGAGATTGTTTGTTTCTATTGGGTTATTCACTTCAAAGTCGAAACCATTTTCACCGATCTCATTTTCTTCTTCCTGGTATCGCAGACATGCATCAACAAGCATTTGATTCATGTTTTTTGGTGGCAACATAAATGTTTTGTATCTTCGAATGTCATCGGAATCTTGACTATGAATTCATTCCTCAAAGAGTTTTTCTGCATCACTTAAATTGTTGACATGAGACGGCGGCAGGAACGTTGTTTTTTTCAAGAATGTCTCGCCATCGTAACTGTGCATAAATTGACTTCTCTCTTCCATAGCGGAGATGAAAGGACACTTCTTCATATGTTTGTTTAAGTCCATTCCAATGAACTTACATACAAAGTGAGAGTAAGGACACATAGACCCCTTTGCGTATGGGTTTCTAATGGTATTATTATAATGTGGTTTTCCTGGTTGCTTATACTTCCGCATGGTGAACAAGTTGTAATATGAAGAGGAAGACTGCTAGCAATAAGATGGAGATTACATAAAGTGAGATGCAAATTCTGCTTGCTATTATGGCGCGATTTCCTTTTTGCGACAACATTAGAGTTTTCATGTATATTATTCATATGTATACATACATGAGTATATTCCGCTAACACACATAATGAATGTGAGTGTGTCGGAAAATTCCTAATAGGTGGAACATGGACATTTCTAGGATCACATCCCTATTACTAAAAAATAATCATACACAAAATTTGTGGTGCAGTACCAAAACATTGAAAGGCAAAAGTATAGAAGGACTAATAAATTTACCTTTACAAGAAATATGTAAAAATTGTTTCAGATGCCTCATATGCTCTCATTGGAACATGTTAGACATACATCCCCATTATATGTTGCATTAATTTTTGGGATAGCCAACTTGCAACAACAAAGAGTTATTGTCTTCTACACCAACAGCAATAAGGATTACGAAATGTCGGTAAATAATAGCAGTCACTTTTCTCATGATCTTTCACTTGATGAAATTCCAGGTTTCGAAGTACAAGAAGAACCGGCAACTCCCGGGACTTCTAGTGAGATTAGCGGGTTAAGCGTGGACGAACTTAGAAGGGCTTATACAGCAAGATTGAGTGAGATGGAGCAAGAAATGAAGGAAGTCAAAGAACAGCTTGAGAGGACAATTGTCATGACCTACGGCAAGAAGAATCCGAACACAGGACAGGACAATGGTAGGTTGGTAAGAGTTGGGGGACAACGTCCACAGTACAACGGCACTGATGCAGCAAACTACCAACGAGTAACAGCTTATGCCGCCGATATCCTTTTCCCACACATAAAATTTCTCGAGTGGGGATGGAATAAGTATGACGAAACCAAAGACAGTGCGTGCGACAAGATGATGAATAAGAACGGAATTTATGTTCCCCGCTGTCTGGAAAAATCTTGGTATTGGGAGAATACGATTGCAGGAATGGTGCATATAGAGTATAGAAATCTGAAGTGCAACTTTCATAATGCAGTGCGGAAGGCTTTTCTAAGTAAGTCTTGACAATAATCTTTTTTGTGATTGTTTAAAACAGATTACTGATACACAATTCTTTGCAGGTGAATTACAAAGAGGGGGGGGGCACAATACATGATTATGAAGCTCTATATATTGGTTGGGAGTGAAGGTTTAGGTAAGCCTTTCTGGGAGAGAAAATTGATTGGAGAGAATGCATCTAGAGAGGACATGCAGTGGAAGGAGTTCGTGGGAGGGTGGTACTACATGATCACTAGAATGTCAAGTTCTTTATACACAAAGGAGACTCTGAAGAGTTGGTGCAGCGATGGTGAAAAGAAAAACAAGCAACTGTGGGAATTGTTATCTGTGAGTGATATTGCATTTACAATATTTGTTTTAGAGAATCACAGTGAGGCGTGGAAGCAAGAGTGGCGATTCCACATGGATAATCCAAGTGCATCGCAAATAGAGAAGGAAAAGTTCCATGAGTACAAGAAGTTGACATTATCCAAAATGTTGGACAAGGGGATCAGCCTAGAAGATCGGAAACATTACCTGAAGGTGAAGCCTAAGTTCACTCACGGGCAGAAGAAGATTTCTTTTTGCGATGCTGTGAAAGCAGAAGGTATCGAGTTCTAGAAGCAGACTCATCGGAGATTGACACGTTTCCTCTACAATGCCAGTAAAAGGGAAAAGATTTCTGTTCTTTGGAAGGATGACGAGGAACAGGATGATTGGATGAATGGATTGACAAAGAACAAGAGTTTGAGAACTACTGGGTCGACTGATGATTCCTTACCTCCTTTGGATTCACCGAGATGTGTCATTGCTTTAGTACCTGGTGATGATGGATATGACAAAATGATGGAACAGATTAATGATGGGGATAGTGTTTGTTCCAATGAGTGATAATTAATTAAATATAAGCATTAACCTAAGTTAAGGCATTCTTATTTAAAAGGGCTAGCAATTCAATATCATACTGGAGTAGCATACTGCATTGCATGCAATAATTGTAAGTCTTCTCTCGTGAGGAACATAGTCAGTCACTCTTGACGGGAGTATGAAATAACTCTCAATAACAGAGATGTTAGACTTGAAATGAAAGTGATTTTTATCTCAGAACAAACATGAGTTGTCGCTTGCGATGAACGAGATTCCTCACTCTGAATTAACGTGATTGGTCACTAGTTGTTAACCTAAGTATCCTATGACAAAAACTATGTGTTATAAGATGCAATGATCATCGCGAGTAACCTCGTTCAAAAACAAATGAACACGTTAGTCGATCACATGTAGGTACAGACATATATGTCGGAAAATTACTGATGTGACTCGTAAGTACAACTTAGGTGCTTTATGTAAGTACACACACCGCTGTGATTTTCCCTGGTACTTTCCTTACGCTTAAGTTGTAACTATACTTACAGTAAAATAGATAGTATTACTCACATCCAGATGGAGTTTTGCATTCTCAGACATAGAAGTCAGTATCATGAAGCATTCCTGACATTGCCTTTCAGTTCCTAATGAAAAAATACCCCAAGAGACATATTACCATCCCATTTGTCTGTCAGCCACCAGCAGTGCTAATCACCACCAAAGATTTCTGCAATATGCATGCTTTTGCCATCACTGTTCAGATGTTGTGGATATTTTTAACCACAATAATGTGCAACAGAGCAAAACGATGACTGCCATAAAATTTAGGAGAATGGGGAGAATACATGTCAACATACTAAACATAAAAGCTCAATGAAGTAATATATGTGACTACTCTAGATACCATCCATATTGCCAACAATCACTACGCTAGTTCATGGGTAAACAAATCCTCAAAATTATCATGTTCTGATTATCATTGAAATGGTACATCACTATCACTATAGATGATGTGCCACATGAGGTGCACAGAACAGCATGAGTCTCTGCTTCAATACCATGAAAGTGGGGGCCGTATGTTAAAAGTAGAGCAATCATGCCATTTTTTGCTAGTATACATTGCATTGATGGCACAAATTATGCACTATCTTTTACTTTGAGTTGATGCAAAGAATATGCATTGTATTGGCTACAAGTAATAGCCCATACTTCATGATTGATTGTATGTTTTGGAAATGATGATTATAACTTTACTGCAAGTACAGCCACTCATACCCAACTCTGTCTAGTCAAGTCAGTGTGTGTGCCTTGTTCTTCCCTTCTCAGATATAAAACTTGCTTTGATGTTAAAGAATGTGTGATCTGATGGGATCATAATATGGAACTGAAACTTATGTATTCAGTGGAAGAGCGTCCACACACTGAACATTCATGAAGACAAATACCATTCAAGGGGTTCATTGCAGTACATTGTATGTAAGAAGTAAATTGGAAAGATTTATATGAGTGTGCGTTGTAATATTTAGCTCCAATAATCCATACAGAAATCTGTCAAAAAATCCTTGAAAAGATATCCTTAAAAACATACTCACCAGAACATACCAAAGCATCTGGATTTTTGCACCTCATCTGAATTACAAATGTGTTCTCAATCATGTGTGTCTGTTTGACCAAATATGCCTCTGTCCCTGCTATTTTGTCATGTCTTTCCTTGGTCTTGAATCAGCCATTTATGGCAGAGTGCATCTCTATATTGCACAGAAATTCCATGGGGTAAGACAATTTGTGTGTTTTATTGCAATAGTTAATTCCTTAAGATGTCAAAACACACTAAGGGGATACAAGTATTTATGTTCATTTATTATTTGTACTTTTAAAAATAAAAAATGCCAATCATTGATGTGGTGAGATCTACAAGGTCATCCAACAATGTTCAATGCATGGCTATTGGTTACAACATGAAGAAACACGGATATCATGTTCATCACATTGGGATCATAGAGAAGACACTCACACACATATATTACACTGAACAAAATGGGTCATATATAGAGAGAGACTGGTTGAATGAATTTCGCTCAATTTTATTGTTTGAACATCAACATAGGTAACACTAGTATAGATCACTCTTCATGACTCGTAAAATATCAGGTAAATCCAAGCTAAAAATTAAATGATCCAGATCATAACAGGTGCTTGTCATACCTAAGAGCTACTGTCATAAAGATTATTACCATTCAAGTTCAACAACAGTCCGGCCACTGTCTGTTCACTGTCAGGACACTGATAAAAATAGTAATAATTTGCTTGCTCCAACCCCCCACCCAACATCCATCTTCTGTCCAAGAAAAAGGTGGCTTAATGATGCCCTTGGCTTGATAGCACCATTTGGATCAGTGGAATGAAGAGAGACAGATAGACTACAGCGGCACTCTGGTGATGTCAGTGATTCTATTTGTTGTAAGTGACATCATGTGACAATACTTGTTCATTGCCTGATGTTGATCTGTTATCTGCTGTTGCTGCAGCCTCCTTTTTATCTTTGATGCCAGAAATTATGCTGATGGGGGATTGGAGGGTCTATCCTATGGTCAGAAGCCTCATTTCTTCATGGCTAATTTCTGATTGGAAAGAAGTGGGGCATAACCACACTGAGTCTTGACTGTTATTGTCTGGTTGCATGATTTTTTGTATGTTTTTGTGGTTGTTGCTGCTGCATCCTTTTTATCTTTGATATCAGAAATTGTACTGATGGGGGATTGGACGTTCTACCCTATGGTCTGAACCCTCATTTCTCTGTGGCTGATGATTTCTGATTAAAATGAAGTGGGAGTTGACCACAGCTAGTCTTGATTGTTGTCGTTTTGTTGCATGATGGCTGATTTGTTTGTTGTCAACCTGTGCTTATCTTGGATTTGATTAATCACACCTGAAGAGTAAGCATCCCTCTATTTTTATATTCCACTGCACAGCTCATGTGTGAGAGTACATTTATGTTTTGAGAGCTCATCTTGATTCTTTCTTGTAGATGATTCATTGCATGAGTAGATGTTTGACATTCCCTTTTCTTTCTTCGAGCATGCATATTTTTCAGGTGAAGTGGTAGCTTCCTGGAAGGCGGAGGGTTCCTGATCCCTGATTCAGATGAATTCAATATGTTGCATCAAGGGGGGGACAAAGATGCATCAGGTGGAGCCACATCAGCTTCATCCTGTTGAGGCATGTCAGAGGATTGAGGGGAAACATTGATGCAGCAGCAGATGCAGGCATGTCAGTGGCATCTACTGGAGACATGTTGGGAGCATCAAGGAAAAACATTGATGCGAGTGAAGGCATGTTGGCCACATCAAGGGGAAACAATGATGCCACAGAATAAGCATTGCTAAAAGATTCATCCTTCATATAACTATAAAATGAAGAGATTGAGTACCCTCATATAGCGTATTTGGTTTTAGTGATCAAATAAAGCCCTGATATATATGGGCGGGGGGGGGGGGCCCTTTTGGGGGGGCCGTTGGGGGAGGGAGGGGGGAGTTTGACAAATGGAAACCACCTCTTGCACCACCGTTCACTACAAAAAACAGTCTAAGGCGCATCTCACGGGTGACCTTAACATAAGAAGCACTGGGAACGGGTGCAAGGGCTGAAAGTGGTGCAGCGGCCACAGTCCAAACATGACTGGCAAGAATCATTCCATGGTTCTTGTTCTTCTCTTTCCCACCTCGTTTCAAATTGTCAACATCTTCATTTCTTTGGTGGTCTGTTAAGCAGTTTTGATATGCTTGATTTAGCTTGTGTTTTTGACGACCATTTTGACAGCAACACAAAAAATTCTCTCTTGTTTTCATACATTTGAAACTTTTCAGCAGTAGCCATGGGAGCCCAATCTAAAGCTCTGTATCAAGAATTTCTTCAATTACCAAGATCTTCACTTCCAACAACTTATGATCCTTGGCACAAATCTTGTCATTGAAATGGGTGTTGCTGCAAGTCAAGCAGAGAGGGAGGAGAAAGGCAATCTTCCCTTTGAGGACAGACAAACCCTCGGGAATGACATAGGAATGGTTCTGGATGCAGTGCACAATGAATTCTCCCTCTTTCGTTTGAAGCTACATTGAAAAGGCTTGAGCTGATTTGAATAAGTCAGCAATTTCCTGCTTCCAGCTTTGAATTTTGACGCTGCCACCTCCACTAACAACTGAAAATACAGAATCCAAATAAATCCTTCCACTCCTAAAACAGTTTAGTTGTTCTATCATATGGTTCTTATATATTGAGCTATACAGTCTTGCCTCATTTTGAGTTAGACCAGCCATCTCCAACCATCTCAATCACCAGAGAAATAATAATTAATGTCTCTCTGTCTCTAGAGAGGTCCCTCTTAATACCGTATTACTCAGTGATACAAGAATAATGACTGTGGATGTGGACCAGGTGGTGTTTTAGTGATAGGAACACAACCATAAAGAAGTAATGACCAGTGTTGTGTAGGTAGCATCAGTGGTGGGAGAGTGACTGGTTTCATTGGTGCAAATGTAGATTGTCAAGGTGGGGTGATTGATGTTGACAGACGTGTTAAGGGGTGGCATGGTAGGCCGCAGCTGCAGCCGTGGTAGTAGAAATAGTTCTTGATAGGGTGATGGAATTCATGATTACAGTGGGAGTGATCAAGGTGGACAGGACGGACTGAAAAGTGCCAGCAGCAGAGGGGAAAGTGGCCACAGGAGAAGAGAAGACAGCAATCCATTTGTTGTTTTTGAACGAAGTGGTCAATCTCTGCTTGACATGGGCCAAGTATATATGGCCAAGAATAGAGTGTATGTTGGGCACTTCTATTTACATAATATATAACATCAAATACTTTCCTTTTGTTACAAAGGAGAAGGACACAAGTATCTTGGATCTTGACTGCTCAAAGATACAAGATCCAAAATACCACCACATACTGTACAAGAGGTGCATCGGTCTACACGCCAGGTCAATAAAAAACTACTCGCCAGAATTCTGCTGAAGTGTTTTACACGTTTGTGCTCCAGAGCAGCACCATTTTTAGGAGTAGAAATAATATCATAATTTCACTTTTACAGTAACCACACATCCACGTATGAAGTTTCTATCCAAACCTCATTCTAAGTTTTTGGTTTAGATCACTGCTTGGTGATGACAAACCTTCAATGTCTGAGAGCTCCCTCAGGTCAGCAGTCGCAGTTGTCAATCACCAAATAAACAACAACCTACAAAGGTCAAATGGTACAACAATCAAAGTTAAAAAAATTTCAGTGGTGATATAGCTGCTATTGAAGAACAAAAACTTAAAAAGTGGCAGTAAGCAATTCGAAAAATCTCTCAGTAGCACGCTCCTGTTTCTTAGGAATCATAGTTATTGGATGATCCCACCAATATGTGTGTACGATTCAGATCCACAATTCCAAGCCTACATGTAGAAAATATTTCAAACAAATTAGAAAAGTCTCAAGAAGGTTATCCAAGGCAAAATCGAAAAGATTGAACTTGACAATTGCACAGTGTTGCACCATGTTCCAAATTTTCCCAGACTGACACACAACAAATGTGGAAACATACTTTGGCACAGCTAGGGCATTATTGGATCTTGATGTTGCAGCAGGGAATCAGATAATGTCAAGCCCTATGAGCTAAAGAAATCCAGACCTGGGTATGAAATATTTGACAATGTACAGTTCTGCAAAGCTGTTCATGCAGAGAAATTAATACAGAGAGGTCAAAAGTTTTGGGTTAAGAAATGCAACAGAAAAGGAATGATGCGACATACTTTGTTTTAGTGTTTTATATCAGACTTCTTTAAAATAATATATTTAATTCTACAACTTCAAGAAACATCACCAATATATCAAGCTAATTGGGGTTTATTTTTCATTGACTCATTGTCCACCCTTAATGATTCAAGTTTAGCACAAGGGAGTCTTCTTTGGTCTTGGGCAATAAGTCTATAAGGAAAGTGGGCTCTCAGATTATATGCATTAGATTCAGATTTCTTTGTCCCATTATAATTTATTTCCATCTACAATCTAGATATCAAAGCGAGAATTCCATTTTCAAAGTCATACTGAAGAACAACGGTGATGGCATTGAATACCAACCTGTGGAGCTCCATTTTCCCTTTGAAGAACTGCCCGTCTTCCCTTTGTGCCTAAAAATGCATTCAAAATGTGGTTTTTGTATCAGACGTTGATAGTCTTGCCTGGATTCAGCCTGGTTGAAATACTCTTTTACTTCTTTCAAACAATCTCAAACACTTGCCAGGATCTTCTTTGATTCCCCAACAAATCCAGAGTAGGCGATGAGTCTTTTTCCGTTTTGAATACAATAGAGAACAACCTGTCACAATGCCATTTAATTTTCTCTCCTCTTTTTGCTCCATAGAAAATGGTTCTATCATGTTTTCAAGCTGAAATGGTCCATTTACCTAGACAATGTGAGCGTCACAATCTCACAAAAAAACCTCATGTATATGAAAGACCAGATCCATGGAAATTGCTTGAATACCATTTGCTTCTCAATAAAAAATTCACCAACCTAAAAGTGAACACAATTAATTGATGCCAAATAGGACTAATGCTCATGGAAGTTGGCGAAAAATCCCATCTTCCTGGTTGAAAGTTTACGGCAGACATTTTTAACTATTGAGTGGACAGTCTTGGGATGAGGAGTCCAAAGTCGAGACATTACGTGCTCCATATTGTAAACCTCAGCTAGTTTAGGGTCATAAAGAAATCCTTACAGGTGATGTCTCTATGGTCATTTATCACAGCTGCAATAGTTTTTGTACCCACCCCATAAAAAGTGTAGAATCATTCCAGATTGGTTCTTTTGCAGATGTTCTGTCTGGTCTCATCAAATCTTGCATATTCCAATCCTTCTCGGAGGAATTCAGCGCAAGCCTCTTTCATAGTTCTTCTCAGTGTTGCAAGGAAGATGATACTGCGTGGTAATACTGGTTATCAAACAATTGGCCATCATGATCATTACAAAAATAGTTGACTCCCACTATTTTGGTCATGCAACATACTGCTCTATGTATTTAGACCATATGTTGTTATTATTTTATTTTTACTTTACGTGTTCTCGTACATTTTTCTTTTTCTGTTGGGGAGAAAAGTCCTTCTTACCCAATAATTTGGTCAAATTTTGTCAGAACATTTTTTATTCAAAATGATCATGACTATGACCATGACAATGACCAAAAAAGGGTAATGATCAATCCTGCCTCCACACAACCCATGAGTTCCACACAAGCTACACAAGGAAAAAGAAACCATTTTGACCACACTTTTGGTCAATCATTGCTCCGTCTTATCAGTCTCTTCTCCCCGCATGGCGACAGTTTGTTGACACAAATTCTGTATAAATCAGAATGGTAGCTGTCATGCCAACTGCTTCACCAACACTACTGCACTTATTCACCCTCCACTTACGCCAGACAGGCAACTTCGAAGAAAATTGCTCAACTTAACCTAAGTATCAACCATATGGACTATTGTCAACAGGATTGAAAAAATATCGAGTATCAACTAAACAATATATAGACAACAAAGTTGATCAATGGTCAATCTATCAACTATTTTAGTTGACATGTTGACTTTGTGACTGGATACTATCGACTACGTGATGTTGATCAACTATCGACCAGATTACATAGGTACTTGTAGGTAGTACATATGAACTATAGACCAAATACCAACGTTTTCATCACTTGTCAATAGTTGACCGACATGTCAACAAGTATTAAAATAAAAGTCAATAGTGTAACCAAAAAGTTGATAGAAGGTTGACATATCAACTCTAGCTGTCAACTTACTATCAACTACTATCAAAAAACTATAAACCAACTATCAACCAATCACAGAAAAATGGTAGAGTTGCCTGTCTTGCTGGTCAGAAATGCAGAGCAACATGACACAATTCCTGAGCTGTGATGTGAAGGCTCATTAAAAACAATCAATCAAAAACAAGACAAATCCATAATGGTGTCACACTGGGGGCAATCAAACTTCTTCCCAATATATGTGTGATTGCAAATTTGGCGGGAAATTGGTTACAATTTGTGTTAAGTAATACTACACTGCTATACATCATTGAAATAGTGAGATAACACATTTCTGTAATCATAATGATCATGATCATTATCATGATCATGAAAAAGGTTTTACAACCACTAATAAAAGTTAAGGATAAAGGGATGAAAGAGAGAGGTGGGTATTGTGATAACGTGATAAAATAGAATGGAGCGGTAGTGTAGGTGGTGGTAAGATCTACGGTATTGGATTGTTCATTGAAGATGGTTTTCATTAAGGATAGGCAATCAAGCAGAGGGGGTGGATGCTGTGATGGTTATATCTTTTGTGTGTGTCAGTCCACTGCAGTCCACTGTCAGCCCATGTAAAATATTTCCAGAAAGGTACTAGTATGCCATGTCCACAAGAGGCCTTGAGTCCAAATTCCCTTTTTGATCAGTGCACAGTTACTTTTAGTTCATTCTATGTTCCAAACATTGAATAAAATGTGAAATGAATTAGAGGCAATACCTTTTTATCAAATTCAAACATCTCCATTGTTACATAATTACCGCAAAATCCAGGGCACCGGTTACACCAGGATATAGGTTACATCTGGCGGGTTCCACAGACATTCTGTTTCTCCGGTGTGTACAACATACTAAACACACCGAAACCCTCATGGCTGGTTTCTCCATATCAGCAGCAACATGCCTGTATTTACTGAACAACATAACTCAGGTTGGCTGTTGAGATATTCAAAATTGCCTCAAAACTCACATCACATTAAATACACATTAGCCACAAAAGATTGGAATAATTAAAGAGCGCATGTTAGAGTTTGCACCCTCCAGTAGGCAAGTAGACTAGCAGTAACAAGGCACCATACCCTACAGGAAGAGATGGGGTAAAATTTCAAGATACCATTTTTGTGACCTGATTAATTTTGCTAGCTTGGTATATGTTACACTGAAATGTATCTTTTGACACTTTGATAACTTACACCCCTGGTTTTACGGTAGATTAAGTCGGTACAACTCATCAAACAGACAAAAAATAGATGTGAATAGGATTCTTTTGTATCGTACTATTGAACCTCTCAAAAATACAACTTTTCATGTTTCTTCCAGATTTCCAGTCAATGACCCGAAATATGTTGTATTAATCCTAACGACTTAGGGGAAAGTATGTAAGTTAGTACAAACACAATTACTCATACAAAAATTCACAGGATTGCATAAGAAGAATTTTTAGGACACTCTATAAGAATATGAAGACTCCAACCCATGGGCGCTGTGTGTCTGCTAGCAGATTTAACACTTGTATGACTACTTGTTGACACATTGACGACCACAGGAAGAAATATCTATTCAGCCCCTTTCTCATATTGGTACCAAAATGTACCGATCATTCAAAATGTACTGATTAATCAAAAGGTACATTCTGCAAGATTGGTACATTTGTAAAGATTGGTACCAAAATGGACCAATCTTTACAAATGTACGGATTTCTTTTTTCGTAGAAATTGTATTACTTCCTACTGTTAAATGTGTTGATCTTTCAAAATGTACCATTGACATGATGTATTGGTACATTTTTAGAAATAGGTACACTTTCAAAGATCAGTACGTGAATATACGGTACAAGACTGGTACAAGAGCTAATCATCAGAATAAGTACATTTCAACGTTGATTGAGCTTCGTGAAATTCAAAAAGTGATAAGGACTTTCAATGAACAACAACCATTCATTTGAAGTTGTCGTTCTCCTATTACGTGGAAGTGAGTTCTCTACAACATTAGTACTTTTTAAAAGTATCAAATTGGATTGTTTTTGGTTTGAAGCAACTTTCCCTAAAGTCCTCAGGGGTTTTACTTCCCTGTCCGAGCTAATCGACATGAGCAATCATCTACTTGCACATAGAGGCAACAATGATTCAATAGCTCTTTCAAGGCGGGCAACGAGGGCATGAGCACCCCAGGTCTCGTAACATTTCTTTGCATTTATAAAATAATGAAGCGCCCCATCATGGTCATTTTCATGAAGAAGGAAAGTTGCTGCTTTTTCACACGCTAGACCTTCTTCGTGATAGAACCTATGGGCATGTGCTTCTTTTATAGATGCAGTGTAGCAATGCATGGCCATTTGGTGATCGCCTTTCAAAAAGTTAAATTCCGCTTCCAGCAAGAGGCGTTTGTTTTTAAAATTCCAAGCGGAGTCTTCCTCCCACTTTTCCATTGTAGCCTTGAGAAAAAAGGTGATGGGATTGTTTTGATTTAGCAGCATTTCATATTGAGCCAAAAATGTAAGCAAATGCAAGTGTCCCTTACCAAGACATCTTCCCCAGTTGCTGTCCACTTGGCTTCATCGCTGCGATGTTTCCTTGCGAAATAGAACGCAATCAGACCATCCACAAATGTGCCAACAAGATCACTGTCAACAAAAGAAAAAATGTTAGTTACTCGATAGACTATAGGCTTGATTGAATTGTCCTCAAATACCTGACTAATTTTCCAGTTGAACACAAAGGAAACCGTTTCGATACCTCGTATGTCTCAGCAGCAACATCCATATCTCCAGCCCAAAATGAGACATACTTCGCATTTGTAGAGAGATGACATGGCACAAAGCGAGGTCACTTTGGCAATTCAAAATGCATTTTTACACTTGGAATGTTGATTCATCATCTCACCTTTCTCTTCTGACTAATGTAACGGCAAATAGGTGACAAGTTACTTTGACACGAACTCACAAAGCAAGACTCCTCTGTCGTCCCAGCAAAATAGATCGAATATGCATTTTCATCAATCCCCATGAAGTCGAAGGCAAGTTGGTGCGCAGCAATGAGGCATTTTCCTGAAAGTTGCTGCTGACACTGACACGCTCGCTTAGAGAACGCTGAGATGTGTTGAATCAAGCCCTGGAAGAAAGTTGAGCAAGTGCTGTGGATTGAACGTGCAATGACGTTTTGGAAGTGCGCCTCTCAGACTTACATCAAAGTTAACACCGCAACCATAAATTGACATGTTCACATATTGGAAAAGATTCGAGATTGCAAACTCCATCTGATGAAATTTTTGAAGGGGGTCTTTAGCGTGAAAAAAAAGAGAAAATGAAGAAATCAATGGGATAGAGTGTAAAATCTTTGTGTACTTACATCACCTCTGTCGGCGCCAATGTCAAATGCATCCAAATGCTTAGTAAGCGATGTCTGGAAGGGATCTTTCCAGATATTGATCATTGAATAAATCATGCTATACAAACGAGGTATCATCTCGATAGCATTCAGCCGCTTCATCAGCGCCATGGCCAGGTTACCCATGCGGTAGCCACCTTCGTGGTCTGCGTTCACAGCACTTACGAGAAACGCCCCATACACACCAAATGCAAATGGTGTGATATTACAGACTCCATACTCGATTGAGACCTCAAGCATCCGAAAAGAAATTATGGGGGCCAATGGAGGTTTTGCAATATAGGCAAGGTACAGAAGATGATTCAAAAAGTGCATGGAAGCCTAGATTCCGCAAACAAGAACAGATATGTGTGTCATATATAGTGGTCCATCATGTAAACAAAAGAACATGGGAGGCGCAGCGTCTCTTACGAGTTTGTTTGTATCACTCATTAAGGGTAGAGATAACAACTGGTCATTTGACATCCCCTCCAAAAGCGTCTTGATACGAACACCTTCAACATGAAAAATTTCGGGTGTAATTGATGAAGGTATTGCTTCCCCCAACTGAGCAAGAACTCGAAAGCAAGTACCGATCCCTTCCTCCATTTGAGCCGATGCTGTGAGTGATCGTATTAAATGGTTGTAGATATTCAATTTGTCATTAAAGCACTTGGCGAATTTCAAAGGCTTCTCGACAAGAGATGAGAGTCTTGAGAAGTCTCCCGTGACGTACAACGCCTCGCTTGCTGCATCGTAGAGACTTATTGTTAAACTGTAATTCGTCTCCCATGAGTCATGCTCAAGCAGTGATAGACCCGTCATGAAGTACCTTGATGCCGAGTGGAACGCTGAAAATGTTATAGCTGCAGAGAGATGCATGTGGACTCAGAGAGCGGGGGGCAGTGGGGCTTTGAACTTAAGAAACAAACGACTCACCTTTTTCGCCTGCTTTGAGATTCAAAAAGGAAAGCTCATATCTCTGAGCACTACTTTCAAGGAGTGTCGCACCGCGATTCATGTTGTCCACAACAAAAAAGAGAATATTGGCCGTCTCCAACGACGGTGACTTCATCAGCAGTCTCGATCCAAGGAGAAGGTGAAATGACTCTCTTTTGGCAATGGGAATTAGCTCATAGGCAGCCTGGTGAACTTGATCGTGTGCCCAAGCAAACTGCTTACTACCGCTGACGAGATAACCGTCCTCCACACATTTCTCAAGAAACGTATCCATGTCAAAGTCATCCTCTTTCTTGGCCCGTCGCAGTATCTCTGCATCGAAATTCGACCCAAGACAGGCAGCCGTTTTCAAGCCCGACTGCATTTTCTTATCAAGAAGTGCCATGCTCAGAGTCATGTGCTCGACAACGTCCACTGATATCTCTTTGGTGCGAATCTTTTTGAGGTCAAACTCCCAACGACGCGAGGTCAAACTGAACCAGAGGAGTCCTTCATCGTTAAGCGACTTCAAAAACCTAAGAAGGAACATGATGACTCCACCGGTCTTTGCATGAATCGCATTCGAGAGCGGCCGGCATAAATTCGGAGGCAAACACAATGCCTCTGAAACAATCGTGTTGACACATTCTTTCTCGACGGGGCCAATCTTGATAGTTAAGACATCAATGCCATGTTCTTTGAGACCATGGAGCTTCTCAGCCAATTGATGCGACGGACTCACTTCATTGTCGCGATAGGTCCCAAGGAACGAAAAGTGATTGACATCTGGATCTGTCAAGATCATCCTCATGACATCCAAAGTTATTTCATCAGCCCATTGGAGATCATCCAAGAATAGAATCACTGGATGTGTCTTGCAGGCGATGGCGCCAATCAACTTGCAGAACATGAATTTCAACCTGTGGGAACTTCGCATGGGGTGAGTCTTTGCACTTTTGGTGGTGCCGCCATCGCTGGTAGTCTGAGTAGTCGAAGTCGAAGCCTCCTCGGCCATAAATGTGCGTAAATTGGGAATGGCATCCATCAACAAGTGATTCCCTGAACCGATAGCATCATGAATACGCCATCGAAGTGAGGTCAGCACAATATTGCCTGACTTGGAGTTTTTATCGATTATGGAGCCGAAGAAGTTATTCAGCGCATTGCTGAGTACAGTGTCTGGACCGACAGACTTATGGAACTTCCCCTCAATGAAACTACCGCCTCTTTCTTGGATGGGTTTTTTGATTTGGGTAGCAAGGGTAGATTTCCTGTAAAGTTAAGTTCAAATATAAAGCAAAGAAGATATCGAAGTGTAAGTATTCGAGCCAGTGAAGCTATCTATACGCCAAAAACTCAATAAGATCCGCACCCCGTGCCAGGATGGCCTGTTTTCATTCGATGGATAAAATTACGTGTGATTTGCACCGCAGGGTGTCAGTTGTCTTCAGGGATCAAAAACCACCGACACACCAAACAACATGTACTCGCCTGAAATTATAGCAATGGAAGGTTGGTTGCCCAACGCGACCACGCTCTGAAGCAAGTGCATCAACATACTCATTTCTACCTGTCTCCCATAAAACAAATCAGCATTTAACTTGAGCCTGTTTTCCAACATAGAATCCTCCAACTCGGTCTGGTGACACCACTGATTTTTCTTGTTGAGCATGGTCTTCAAGTCGAGGTATACCTCCTTCGCCGATTCATATTTTATTGTCGACGCCGGCGAGGGGAGATCATGTTGTATCTCGTCTGTAGTGTGAAGAAGAGTCGAGATTAATGATCCCAGGTAAATGGGTAGACCTTCGCTCACTTCTCTCGTGGGCTTGTTTCGTTTTCGGCTCACGTCATCTCCCCGCGTCTGGAGTGGCGTGTCTCTACCACCTTCCAAGGCCAATACAGTTCTATTGTGATTGGCGATACTTCCAACCGTGCTTTCGTCCTTCGACCCAAGAAATAATGGAAGAAGCAAAGCACCTAAACTCCTGAGATCTTCCTGCTTCCACTGCCTTTCGAGAGTGGCCGCATCTTGCGCGGATGTTTCATCACGAGGAGCATCCGTTCCAAACATCACCGCCTCACTCAAATCAATCAACGTGGCAACATACTCCCCCTCACACGACGTATCCAAAACTACATTTTCGGGGGTCAAATTCCGATAGGCCACGCCGGCACGATGAAACTCCGACAGGGTCTTTGCCATGGCCATGGCCACACGGAGACGCGTATTTGTATCGTCCGTGGCTTGATTCTCTTCCATCCATTGTTTCAACGTGATCCCACTCACCCATGTGAAATACAAGGCGGTGGGATGGTCGCCAAATGGCTTAATGTCGAGGACTTGGCGGCTGTGAATGGAGGGAGAGAGATAGCGCGATACGGTCTGTTCGTGACAATGACGGCGGAGTTGCCATGGAGGACGGTGAGGGTCGCCGTCCGGGTTTTCGTCGTGAAGCAGGACCTTGATGCCCTTGTCGCCAGAGCGATAGATCGCAGTTCGTGAGGATTGGTGGACGAGTCGGGGCGATGAGGTCGAGTGAGAAGGAGTGGCGAGTTCATCCGTGTCGGGGGTTTCCTTGTCGTTGTCATTGTGGTGGTGGTCGTGGCTGAGCACTGCGAGGTCTTGCAAGCTTGGCAATTCGAGTGATTGTTGGTCCATCTTTCGTTCGTTGCTCGTCCTCGTCGATCTCCTCGTCGTTTTGTGCAGTACGATACACGCATAAGTATTTTGTTTTGTTCATAAAATGAGGCGGAAAAAATAATAAGGCTTTTGGAGCTCGTGATTAGCTCTAGGGCAGGGCGCAAAACAGTGGGAGACTCATGGGTCATATCTTACTTGTGTCCTTGGCCAAAATTGTCTGAAAAGATAGCCATAGATACAATAGCCATCTGATGATATGAGTCCACTGCTTTTATTTAAACGTATAAAAATTATGACGAACGGTATGACCTCCGAGCGATGACATTGCCCCTTAGGAAACGCGTAATCACCAAATTCATGGTGTATGTAAAATACACAGGAATCTGTAAAATTGACAAAAAGTTATCCGGACGGTGACATATCACCACGATACACCCTTTATCTACCCTTTATTTGAATAAGCTGCCAGTAGATCACCTCTGATCACTGGACCCTCACTTGACCCATCACTTTGCCAAATCTCTCCGACTAGAGCTGCAACTTCTTGGAAAACTACGCACTCGGTGTTACTTGGAGTCACGCTCGGGTTTTCGGGGATAAGGAAATTTTTGAAATTAGTCCGTTTCTCCAACTCGGCCTTACTTGGGTTCGCTCGGTCGTGACCCCGGTATTCTTGGTTGGTCGCATCTGTCAGGCCAAAAGCCTGTCAAAATTGTGTTGCTTAGCATTTTTTGTATTCACGACTTTGCAATTCCTCCTCTATAAAAACTTGCGCAGGATTTGCAAACCCCCTCTAGAGAGGAATGTGTAGAACAATTCTTTGTCCACAGCCTAATAAAATTTGAATAGTGCTAATAACTCGAGTTTGGTAGTAACTGTTAAAAAAATTGGCGCCAAAACGCATCCAACTGTCAACTGTCAGTTTTAGTATATGTAGCAATTCCCCGTGTAGCACGTGAGATGCGTTGGTGTTCTGGATCCTGTGGTGACGGGTGAGGTACAATTCCTTGGGAATTGTACCTCTTCGCCATCACGAGGAGCTCATTTCTCCTTGATCGCTGTCAGAATCACGATGAAGTTCGACTGCGCAGCAAAAGAACTGTGTGGGATGCAGGGGTTGCCCGTCCAGCCCGGACGCCACAACTGCATGAATTGTAAGTCACAGATGCATGGTGGTCTGTGTGGGTATGAGTACCCAGACGGACTTCCCGAGTGCGATCGTGCGACACTCCTTTCTAAACTGTCCCAGCACGGAACATTTGACTCCTCAATGATTGGGTTGAGCCGTCACGCAAGCGCAAACCAGAGGATAGAATTGTTCACTCAAGGGGCCAATACAGGCTGCGCAACAAGTATGAAATTACTCCGGGAAGCGGTACCAATGTCCTCCGTCATCGTGAGACAGGCCTTCGGGTTGCCATTTATGAAGACTTGTTTGATGTCATCCTCGACGCTCATGTCAGAATGGGACATGCCCGGACTGCCCGTAACATCCTCACAGAGCTGAAGAATACCTGGTTTGGGATCACCCAAGCTGATGTTCAGCTTGTCGTTGACCAGTGTCCCGTTTGTGTCGGAAACACAAGTCAAATACGAACGTCACAGACTCCGTTGAAGATGCCTTCTCACCAATGATTGGCCACAGAGCACAGGTGGATTTGATTGACATGTCATCCTGTGAAACTGATGACGGTTACAATTGGATAGTGCGATACAGGGATCATCACTCCGGGAAGTGCGACGTTGGTGCCACCAAAGGAAAGACTGCTGCTGAAGTCGTGCCTGTCATCAATAGGATTATGGCATCCAATCTCATACCCAGCATACTACAGTCCGATAATGGCCGGGAGTTTCTTGGTGAAACTGTGAAGGCTGTGAACTGGTACGCTTTGTATGTTGATCATCTTGCGCTGAGAATGATAACTAACACTATATCTCTTGGTTGTTTAGTTAATTTCCGTGGTGCCATGTCATCAAGGGTCGGGCGAGGCATCCACAGTCCCAAGGAGGCGTGGAGCGGAGTAACCGTCCGTTCAAAGAGGCTCTTTTGGCATGGATGATGGATCATAACAAACAAAATTGGGCTCACTAGGGAATGCATGTAGTCAACGCTCAAATGAACAGATGTCTCTCGAGAGCCAAGGCAAATTTCAGCCCAAACCAAATCTTTTACGTTAAGAAGCACGATAAACATTCTGTTTACAAGTTTTGGGAACTCGTATTGTCAAGCCTGCAGAGACGGATGCAGGGCGGAAGCAGCATACATGGCGGTTTGTAGCACCAGAGATCCCATAAGTGACGAAGAAATCGAACAAATCATCCATGACGCTGATGCAAAATTCTTACAACAGATGGCTGAAGAAGGAGCATTTTTAGACAGAAGCGAAGATGCGGTGATGGAAGATGTTGATGTAGGAAAGGATGACATGAAAGATGTCGATGTAGGAAAGGATGGCACAGGTAAGGAAGATGCACAGATGGATTCTGACGACAGATCTGAAAAGGACAAGGAAGAAGATCTGGGAGATGTTCATATGGAAGGGGTGGTTGAGGGAGACAACTCCGCAGACAAGTCCAATTCCGTAGCAGGCAAGGGTGAGATGGGTTCATACCGAGACAAGGCTACAGAGGGGTCTGAAGACAGAGAAGGAGAGGTAGGGCCAGACGCACCAAGTGGATTAGCAAATGAAATGCCAACAAAAGAGAACACGAATACCGACGAGTTTGGGGACACTCCTGGGCGGGGAGCTATTCGGGCGGCAGTTTTTAAGAGCACGGTGTCTCAAGCAAAGCAGGTGAACAACCGTCGTACAAAATTCATCAAGAAAATCCTCAAGATTGGAGATATTTGCAATGTGCAGTTGGAGGGCAAGATTCATGGGGCAGAGGGACCGAAGTATCTGCCAGTCGCAGTGATGGAGGTAACCACCTCTCAAAAGGGGGTCACAACATACAGGGTGGCAACGAAACATGGTTTCCTGGTGAGAAAGTACCAACCTCAAGAGTTACACTTCATGCCGTTGTTGACAATGGAGCTATTGATTATCGACGAGAAACGCGCGAGTTCCGTCAAGGTACCATGTCAGAGCAAATCGCACTATCACTGTACAGTGTTGTCGGAGTAATGGGTAAATGCAAGTGGTGTTGGTGGGGCACCAGTGCTTCTTTGATGGAATGTACCATACTCACCGTGAAGACGAAATAGATCCAATTCCAAACGGAGCGGCGGCAAATCCTCGTCGGCGGCAAATCCTCATCCTCGGAGAATGGAATTTCTACCCCATGCAATAATCTTCCCAAATGCGTCATCACCAGAAAAGTGGCATGATACAGAGATCCCCAAACCATGTTGGTCTATAATAATGTCAATGCCTATAAAGAGTTGAGACAACAAGTGGATGCAGGAGAATTACGTCCTCTGCCGTCTCGTGCTAGACCTACAAAATCCAACGGAAGGAGGCATTTTCCATTCTCCAAAGACAAACCTACCATGACTGCCACTCTTAAGAAATTGGCGCTTGATGTGAAAGTGATGGTGACTCAACATGTTGTTCCTGTTTCTCCTCCGGTTGACTCCAAACCCAATTTGTTGGTTGTCAATGATAATTGGATGGGTTTGCCAGTGGGTGTCATACGAAGAGGGGACCACCATTGCCAGAAGATTTTTGAATAATGAATTGTTAGAGGCTGATTCACAGGTTGTTGTTGCTAAGGAGGTTGATTCAAAGGCTGTTGTCACACAGACTGATTCAAAGCTTGAAAAATCGAATAATTCAGCTATCTCAGAGTCCACCGATGCTCCACCAATGAAGAATAATGGGGGAACCCACTGCCACACTGTAGAAAATGTTTCGGCTAGGCTGTCACGTCGAAGTGTCAAACCAACTCAAAAGATGTTACCAGACACAGCACCCTCCGACAGTTCATTGCCAACAGATTCAAAAGTTGCATCGTCGAACAATCCAGTTTCAAAATCCTATGGCAATGTCAACAAGTCAAACAACACATCTATCCCAGCCTAGAGTAGTACTCCCCCAGTCACAGCCAGCACTGCCAAAACACCAGCAATCATTGTACCATGAATGTCACCCAGAAAGTACAAAGCCACTTCCAAAGTGCTACCAGATATTCCACCCTCAAAATATGACAGCAACGGCACATCCAAATGACTCAAGACTCTAATCCAAAGAGTGCTACTATGGAACTGCTCCAAAATTCCAATGGAAGTGCAAAGAAAAACATAGACATGACAACCAATAATAAGGATTCGAGGGATGGAGACAGTGATAGAACCAATCTCTTTAATAGTAAAAAGATTATAGCCTAATTGCTAAATTAATTCTTCAGCTCATTGTGTGTTGTTGGTTTAACATTGTTCATGCTTATTTCTTGTGTTACATTGCCTGAATTCTAATACATGGAGAAGTTGAAGGCCTCCTTGTTTCAAGTGAGAACAAAGCCTTAATTTAGTGTGTTTGCATAATATTAGTCACCATAACACATGCACCAAATATATTATGTTCCTTAGACAGGTAGATAGAAGTATCTTAGTTCTTGAAAACAGATTGAATTGGCCTCAACAAAATGGTGTATTGTTTCAGAAGTATCGTTACAATGTTACTCTCTTGTCTTGTGGAACATACAAATACTTATACATCAAATTGTGGCCGTGATTGTGAATTTTCAATTTGTCTCTTGGTACTTTCACTTTGCAGGCCTTGAAATTTTTGACCTGCTTGATGTCACATCATGTGAGGGGGAGATTTTATGTGTTGACACATCAAATTATGGATGAGTCTCATGAGCCAGTGGAAGTCTTCACATACAAATAAAGCAAAAGACATCAGTAATGTGAGTAAAACATGACATTGTTTCTTCCCAAATGAATGTTACTATTGCTGTCATTTCAAATGATTTGGGATGAGGGTTGTAGACATGCTTAGGTCAACGGGGTAGCACGAGACTTTTCCCACACAGCCTCTGAGAAATGAACTTCAAATGTACTGCACCAAACAAAAACACTGGAAATTTGGTCTGTCCCTCCTAACACAACAAAGTCAACCACAACCATAGTGGTAAACTAGTAGAGTAGGTGCCAATCGGTTATGAAGCATGGTTTCATAGGATGTCCACCTTGTAATAATGTTCACAGAACGATTGTAATGTGTGTGTTTCAGCACGAGAGAGTGGTTCTTTTTTAATTCTTCCATTCAATCATCACTTCATAAACCTAGTTTCAAACAGAACTTATTGCATCTGGAACATACTTTTTATTTAATCAATCATGTGTTTGTTTTCTTTATCAAGGAGATGGTTGTAACACATGATAGGGGAATACCTCCTACTTTGCACCCATTGAACTGATGTCTCCTTTTCTTTGCCACTGTTGATATACTTTTCCACTTTCTTGTTTGACCTTCTGCCATCTTATGTTACCACTAAAACAATGTGTTATGATGTACAAGATTTCTGTTGACTTCAACAAAAAATCTCTCCAAGAGTAAGGACCCATGTCAGATATGAAGCATGGTTCCTGATTTCTTTCGAATTTTGAGATTGAATAGAAAGAAAGGTTGACTTGCCATGCATGCAAACCTCTCTAGATGTTACTATACACCAAAAAAGGAAATGTGATAGGAAGTTGAGAGGGCAGGATAATTGAGACATTGTACTTCCTCTGGTTTCTAGTAAAGTATAAATTAATTGTAATTGTGAATTATTTTGAATTCACCACAAGATTAAGGAAAACATCTTAGCAATACAGAACACAAATCCAGCCCTATCATACTAAAAACAATGCCAAACCAAGAACAACCCCATGCAAAGATCAATCCCACACCAAGAATGCTGGTACATCAAGATCAATGCCACACAAAGAACCACACCATACAACAACAGGACCATCACACCACAAAGGACAAAAAGACATGCCACACAGAAATTGAGGTCACACTGAAATGTCACCTCATGAAGGAACCATCTCAGGGCAATGAAAAAATCAACGTACCCGGACAATATCTTACACTTTGACATTGTTTAATGTGCAAAATAGAGATACATTGAAAGATCATATACATTATGCAACTCAGAAGATTTAAGTGTAGACTTATTTGTTCTGCCTATACCCTTGTGGGCATTTGAGCATAAAACTATGTTTAGTCTAATGCATTATTAAACATATTGTACAGCGTAACAGTTGAATAACAACATTTTTTGAACGGACATGGTCAAAAATGTAAAGGGTACTGACAAAAGGCAACACTGTATTGCCTGAAAAAAGTGATCACATACTCCTGCTGTTGAAACGGCATACATCTGAAGAATGTGATTTTTTATGAAAGCTGCTTTCCAACCTGGTGCCTACATTGTTGATGTAAACAAACCAGGGCAAACCTTGATATTTCCTCTGCCACCTCAGAGTACCTTCTATGTCCCATAACACATTTCTATTAGGCACATTTGCAATATGACATTGGTTGGCGTTGACTCATTCCACCATATCATAGCACATGGTAAAGGTTACCTTGTATAGTATTTTATACCCTCATTTTTAAGGTCTTCTTTGTCGTAGACCCGTGTAATCATAAGATAGCTGATGCATCCATTGTATGTAAAAAATCCTGGGAGTATAATTGTGCCAGTTAACAAAAATACTAGTACACATATATTTTATATAGCATATTATCACAGCATGGTACAACATGCAACCTATTACTCTACCATGTAAGCCAGCTTATGAGTAACACATATGTCAGGAGATACATTTGAGTGTGAAGTTTATCTGTCCAAAGCTAGTGATTTAAACAGGATGAAAAATATTTGTATATTCACAACTTACCCTATTGTATCAGGTAGCAATATTATAGTACCTCTATTGCCTTTTTCCTTCTTTTCTCATCCATGCAGTCCATCCCAATAAAATGTACATGAGTTGTGTTGTGACTTATAACAGAATTAGTGTATTACATATGTGTATATTGCTGGTGTGATGCAGAATGATGAATTTGGTTCCATTTTACTGGATTAAATACCAGAAAACTCAAATGTCTGTGAGACCTGCCCAGTGTTACTTGTACACTGGTGTTACCCAGAAATCTTGCATACATGGTAGTATGGTACACACCACACAATAACTAGGTAGATCTAGACATCTCCAATTGGCATACTGACATGGCAACAAGGTGACCACATTTTTCTTTTTATTAACCCTCGCCCAAGTATAATATTAAATTTTATGGGAAATATGTGCTTGCTTTCAATAGTAATGCATTTTGATGTACTAGACATAATTCTTGCAGACTCCCAGTTCACAAAGCTCCCAAAATGGCTTCTGATGGTATGCTTTAACAATACAACAATTTGTACCTCTCTTTATGAGTGGTTGCACTAATCAGGAACAGAGGCAATCTACCGGATCATATGTCACAAGCTAATCAGATATGCAAATTGAGTTGCACACGCATTTATGTTGTATTATGGATTATAACAAGGTAACATTCTTAGTGTCTTATTTAAAAAAAATTTCTATGTTGAAGTCAATAACAATAAGAGATTGATTGTTGTGTCTTTTGAAACATTCTTGTAAGCTGAAAGGGTGGTATCATCTTCAATGTTTGACCAACTTTGTCATGGTGACGAAAATGTCCCCCCAAAAAAAAACAAAATAAAAATTGATCTCCCAACCCTTATAGATAGTGTGTTCTGTTTGGGATGTAAATAATATATTTTGATTAAGAATAGTGAGAGGAAATTGTGAGAGCTTTGTGGGCATTTATCTACATTACAGTAGTCATATTGGTTTACGATAAAAACTTACCTCAACCCAGTTGGCTATTTTAACAACCTCCACTTTCTCTTTTTTAAGGCTGATTGTTGCTTTTGTCTAAACCTGAGCTATGCCTAGGATAACACCACATAAAAATCATAGATGCAGGAGTTGACACAAATCCCCACATTTGAGTACACAAAAATAAAAAGCATGCAGGTGTAAATATACCAAACCTTTTTTCAACTCACCTTTTTTCAACTCACCTTTTTTCAACTTTGCTGAATTTGTAAAGAGTGCAGGACTTTGTGGCATTTTGTGGTGATAGGAAGGCTGCCATTGAAGAGGTGGCATTAACAGGAATCATACGGATGTGTTCTGTCTTGTATTATGTGCTGTCGCTGCAGCAGATGATCCATATTCTATGAGATGAATTGGGGGGTCATTGCAATGTATTAGAACCTAGAACGTTTTTGATGTGAAGCGACAAAATAAACACAAACTTACTGAGAATTATTGGCAATTGCTAAGGTGGGAAGTCACAGCCACTCGTAGTGGCTTGTAGCCATCTTGACTCAATAATGGGCCAAAGAAAAATCACTTCGGTGGGATTGAGCGATGGCAGAGGGAACGTTCATGATGAATAAATGAGGGTTTCTGTTTTCTGTGGCCTCTGCCACAGGAGGGCCATCGGCGGATGGAAACAAATCGGACATGGTTGCGTGATCGTTTATGTGCTTGTCATTTGGGTGATGTGCGAGGAAGAGGAGCTGTTGTGTGCAAGCACATCGTGAGCGTGACTGCGTGTATATCTACCATGTTAACTATTTGTTAGCAAAAATATGCTGTTCTGTGATTGAGGGAAAATCAGCAAATAATTAGAGGACTTGATGCCCCATAAAGTCCTTCAATAAAGAACTTTACGGTCTGACTCAAAACGGTTGAAGCTGTTTTGTCCTTCAAAGTCAACTTTGACGTCAGTTGATTGCTCCGTGAAGTCAACTTTGAAGCGCTTGTTAGCTTTGAAGTAATGTCGCTGCGGTTCACTTGGTGTCACTCGGTTACACTTGGTGTCACTCGGTTTCACATGGTGTCACTCAGTTTATCTTGGCGTCACCTTGGCATCACTCGGTATCACTCGGTTTCACTTGGTGTCACTTGGTGTCACTCGGTTTCACTTTGGCGTCACTCGGTTTCACCAAAGCCAGGTAGTTGTGGATTCTCAGTTTCGTTCCCGCATGACTGGTTCATTCCGGTGTTCTCTGCTGGTCGGACGGAGTATTTTTTCTTCCTTGTGGAGAAAAAGAGACCACTTGGTTTTACTTGGACACATTTTTTTTGCCAAAAAACAGGTTTTCCAGGAAGTTGCTGGTCCCACACTGACTGCAATGAAAACGGACAGCTCCTCAATAGTATCGAATCCCAGTGCCAGTGCCATAAATAGCACAATGCAAGAGAGTACCATACTTGAAAGCTCTACAAGAGGATCTTAGCAGATTATGGCAACAGAGAGGCCCAAGCTCCATCGCCCAAAGATCATCCTGCACGTGCCAACATGAAAGCCCCAATTGAATAACAAGTTGATTGGCTCAGGAAAGTGGTTGTGCAACCGGCATGGCAACATCTCCTGAATGATGTGGCTCCTCCGCAAAAGAAGTTCGTTTGGGTGCCATGAGTTTAATTCTACCAAAGAGACCACCGCATCTTGAAAGTGGAGATGGAGGGTAACCGTTGCAAGTGCTGCAGTAGATTGGGTGGGATGCAAATCATAATAAGTGGCAATTGGGGGAGGGGAGGTCACTTTATCGGTGAGCAATGTTACAGATTTCAGTGGGATTGCATTTGCCAGGCTGTTTCATGCTTGCCTTTCCCATGTTGGAAGGAGTATATGGACAGCACAAGAGGTCCAGCTCCTTTCTTCTCTACCGGCACTCTCATTTCTGTACAGCAAAGCATCAATGGAATGGCTTAGAGGACTATGTCAAAGAAAGACTTGTGCATGACAAAATTTGCCCTAGCCTCTATGAACAATTTGGAGAGAATCATGAAGAATTCCTTTGGGAAGTATTGAAAACTCGATGAATGCTTGAATTGGAAGCAAACATTGTCAATGATTTGATTATGTACACAAACTGTGAGGAAAACAATCTGGGTAAGAAGCTTCAAAAGATTGCCAAAATATGTCAATCCCATCTCTGATCACGCATCATGTTGGGAAAATGGTTTGACTACTGCAATATGGCCAAAGTAAAGAAGTTGTTGGAGATGATAAAGATACATGCGCAGAGTTCAAGACCTGTGCACAAATCCTAGTGGCCATCAGTATTATTTTATTGCAATGCTCTATGTCAAAAGAAAGATTAGGGTGTCAGTAGATAATTTTGTGTGATGAATCTCACCATGCCAAAGATAAGATCAAGGGGGAAAAGAAAGACATAACAGAAAAAGTAACATGTGGGTGGACAGTGGACATGGTGTGTCTATTAAATTAGGTAACAATAGATTGAATGGCTTATCATACAGGCTTTCGCACAACGTTAACTCTATGGCAACCCAAGTGAGCGATGATAATCTAAAGGACTACATCAGTAAGTGATGATAAAACAACAATCCAAGGCTGAAGTGACACCAACAATTTCTCCTACCAAGTCTAGCAAAATGACAACTGTTTGATCACTGATTTTTGCATATTATCATCTAAGGCCTATTCTTGTCCCCTGACTGCTATTTGATCAATTGCAACTCATCATCTAATGACTACCCTTGTCTCCAATCCTTCATGGAGCATGAGGTCTCAAGATCAGCAGCTATGTATCAATCTCCTCCTTCCATTGCTGGAGAATAATCTTCAAAAATATGCAGCCTGCATTCATAATCTTCCAATCCTTCAATTTGGCATGGGTATAGAAGGATCCTTGATGCAATTTTCCATGGCATGTCATTCCTGGTATTACACATTTGTTCATTAAAGGCATTGTCAATCTATTGGCCTTCTCCTCCTGTGAAGTTGGCATTCAAAATGGAAAATTACTAGGAAAGTAAGTCAATTGTACCTAGTTTGACTTAATCTCTTTAGTTGACAAGCGTGAAGTGGATTATGGCAGGATATCCTCTCCTTTCATCAGAGGCTCATGAGGGTTGATTTGTTGAGTGTTGAGGAGAATACCAAAGGAGCTGGATGGTGATATTGGCAACATTTCTTTCGGTGTGGACTTTAGACAATGATTGTTAAGGTTTCTCCAGAAGGCTTGCTAACAAATGCAATGTCTAATACTTCACTGGGGAGGATTTGATCATTTCATTCTTGACAGCTTTGAGGACATTGGAACTACAAAAGTAGGTATCTATAACCTGAGCTCCCAAAGGTGGTGAAGGACTGCATGAAGAGGTCACAATAAACAATAAGTCTTTCTTTAAAGGGATTAAGTCAATCAAGGCAGAGAGGGACTCAATGGCTTGGCTTCAAAAATATTGGGATTTGGTCAAGAGTTGTGTCACATGGTAGACACAAAAATCAAGTTACAAGTGATAATGATAAGGAAATGATAGAGGGATAAGATGTGACCTCCTTTGTTATCCATAGGTTGTGCTACAAACCAGATTTCAACTAGGCAATCTAAAGAAGACAAAAAATGAGAACAGGGTCATTGACCTAAGCCGTTTGGGAGATAAAAAATACTAAATACCTATTGGCGTAGATAGTGTAATAGAGATTGTTGTTGTTGGTAAATTGTGAGCTTATCATTTAGGTTTTACAAGTGAGACATGCATCATGTTCGAATGAGACATAAATGATCATTAAGAGATTGGCAGTGATAGGTGGCAGTTGCATGACTGCCCCATATCCAACTGTCTTAAAGGAACCGTCCCATGGGAAGGTTCCTGAGAAGGAAAGCTGCCAGTGGATATTCAACCTAAGAAAACACATACAATATGTATGGTGGATTCTTAGGAAGGAAAGTCTTGATTGGCTATGGTTTCTGAGAAACTCATATCCTATGACTGTTGAGTCCTTCCTTTGTATCAAACAATGTGAAGGAGACCTATGGAGTTCCACTTGGAAGCTCCAGATTCTTGGCCTGTGTCAGTCATATGCTCTTGTTCAAACATGGAGCAAACAAAGTGCAGGTGCTTATCTACTTAATGAGACCACCTACAGTTGAATGCAATACAAGTTAATGATTGCTCAATCAGTTGGCCACACAGTGATGGCTTGAATTCCCTCATAACCCAAAACTCTGGAGTTATGTGATGCAACCAATAAAATTTACTTTAGTAGAGAAGCAGATGACTTTGGAATAAAATGCATTGGGGAAGAGAATTTAAATCCAGACATGGTCATCACATGCATCAGAACCATGATGTGAGATGACCTACCTCTCATAATAACATAAACAAGCTTCCTCTTTCCTTGTCATGGCTTCTGAGATTGGGTACATTGCTTCTAATGACACCAACAATCCAACAATCCAACAATCCAACAATCCAACAACCCAACAATCCAACATTCATACAACAAAGATGTGCCAATAAAATCTTCCAGAGCAAATGGTTCAAAGGTCAAGTAGTGTGGCAAATAAAGTAGTGAGAAACTGATGAGAGCACATTAGGCACTAAACAATAGTTATTCCAAAGGTTTGTATCATTTGCTACTTTTAAGGAGTCCTTGGTCCTGAAGATGACACAAAAATCAACAAGACCAAATAAAACAAGTTCAAGATATTCAGCAGACCAACATAACACTGAGATGCAAGACAGAGATATTTACATCAACGAAGCCCATCTTGCATGCACGGTATAACATGGCATCATTTGCCTGTTCATTTCCACTAGAACCAATCTCATAATAAAATTCCATATGACTGCTCATTTCCACTAGAACCAATATCATAACTTAATTCTAAACTACACCTTAACACATCTACCAATGTGTTTACGATGTAAAGCTTTCTTTGAAACCAGTTTATGACACTACAAATCTATAGCTTGCAGTGGGAGGTATGCAGTCAGCCAAAAGTAAGTTAGGTACTCACAAAACTGTGACGCACCTTAAATTTCAATGTGTAGTCTAAATCTGCCAGGCATTCAATTGCATTGGTGTGGTTTGTTGACACTGGTGTATTCCGCTCCATCTAGCACGAGTTCACAAAGTTGCAGCCAAAAGCTCCATTAGTGACATTACAACATGCATGTGTTACCATGGGGTGTCTATCAATTCTGACAAACTTTCTAGAATATACATAGTAATTAGTATGTCTGAGTAGTGTCATCAAGTTGTGCATATGACTTCAACCATAAAAAATCACCTCATGAAAAAATGGGGAATAATCAAAATACTTACAGGATGCAATAATAGCCAACTTGAAACCTACAAAATACCAACAATGCCTGAAGTTGATCATGTTGTAGCATTGTTTTGATGCATGTGATTGCACTGTTGGTTTTTATTACTATCTATCACTCACTGACAAATGATTGTTGGTATGCATTTGTAAGCAACAGTCATATTTGGAGTAGATATTTGCACTCCCATTAACAAATCAGAGGTTTCTTGGCAACCATCTGGAGCCACAGAGCAGTACATAGTGATACATTGTTGTTTAGGGCAGTTTTAGACTTACTGCAGTGAGTTATTCCTGTCAAAAACAAAAAATATATAAATGAAAGCAGCTGGTTGATACTTGTAAAGTAGTGGTGCTTAAAATCCAGCTTATAAAGTAGTGTTGGAAGTCTTTTAGCCTCGTACACTGTTAACAGCTAGTAGAGTCTTTTTAGTTCTGGATTTTATGACTTAGATTCTACTATTACGTCACTCGGACTGTCTTGGGTGACTAGCTTGGTGCGCTCCGGTATCCTGTCTTGTCTGAGTCCTGCAAGACGTAAAACCCCGTGCTACTTCCCCTCTTCCGAGTTCAGGCAATTTCGCTCTCCGACAGCCTCCCCGCTTGAATCTTGGACCCTCAGGTACTCGTCGTGTCCCACATACAACGGTATGTGTCTGTCAAAGATTGCCGACGTCACGTTCTTGGTGAATATGTCAGCATCATTTGACTCTCCTGAGATATGACGTATGACCAGCAATCCCTGGTCTTTAAGTTCGCGCAAGAAGTAATTGCGCACGTCCACATGCCGCGTCCTACCTCCTACACTCCAACTATTCGCAATGTCTACTGCGCCAGAGTTGTCCATCTCCAATACCATGGGCAACTCCACTTCAAGCTCTAGAGACTCCATCAGTCTATAAATGTACAGCATGTCCTTTGCCACCATGACACCAGCTGCTATTTCTGCCTCCGTCACTGATAGGGTCACAAACTTCTGTGTGGCGCTTGAAATGATATGGGGACGTCATTCACAAACACACGACCCCCTGAAATGCTTCTTCGATCGTCCGGATTGGTTGCGTAATCGGAGTCTGACCTTCCGTGTATTTTGAACTTTTAACCATGACTCCACATTTCCATTGGGGAAATCAACAGGCCTCGATGCTCTGTGTGCATGACGTATTTGATTAGGGTCTTGAGTGCGCGGACATGAGCCTCCCTCGGCGCAGTCATGTGCCTAGCTAGTCCGCATACGGCGTTGAATATGTCAGGGCACGACCATTGCATCATAAACATGCACGTCGCAGTAGCTGACCGGTACATTTTCGTGTCTTTTGTCTCTGTTCCCTCATCTCCCCTTTGACGAGTACCTGTCCCGCCACTGCAGGAGTCTTGGACACAGGCCCTTCAGGTACCTTGTACTCGTCCTTTAGTTTCTTAATAAGGACTGGCTGTGTGAACTTTTACAGTGCCTCGCCCTTCCTCGTCACGCGTGATTGACAGTTTACTGCCCATGTATTCTGTGAGCACCCCTCTGCATTTGCACGTGAATGCCTTTTCTAAATCGCTTTGGACTTGTTCCACTAAGTTGGGAGGGCCTAAGACCATGGCGTCATCGACCCATGCCACAAACACGATCAATGCCCCATTGATCCACCCATAGTACAGGCATGGATCTGCCTTTGATTGCTTGTAGGTCACGTTTTTGATGTGTGTTGCAAGCGTCTTGAAAAATCAGTATGCTGCTTGCTTGAGTACCGTACAGCGGATGCGTTCATACGTAGTATGGCGTCACCTGGGTACCACTCCTCAAATCCATCTGGGACTTCTATATAGAGTTCTTCACCGTTCGCAAACCTTCCCTGCAGGAATGCTCCTTCAACGTCTATAATTGCTGGCGTCCATGTCTTGTTCATGCAATACAACATTAGTACGATTCGCACTGTGATGGGATTGGTCACCGGTGCGGCAATAGAGTCTGATGCGTAATGACTCCCATCGACTTGCTTGTACCCTCGTGCGTTGAGCCTTCCCCTACGGGTTCCGTTCGACTTCTGTTTCATAGCCCATGTAGTGGTGAGAACCTTCGCACTCTTTGGTAGCGAGTCTCTTGGGACGGCAGTTAGGGCATTATACTTGTCGAATCGTGCTTTCTCGTTTTGGATTTCCTTGCGCCACTCATCTGCGTCAGGACTTCGCATGGCCTTTTTGTAGTTAAGGACCTTGAGTTGACTCGTGTGGCTTATACCGCCACCTACGCCGGCCCCAATAAGGGCCACTTCCATGCTTCGCAAGGCCATATATGTGTTGGCTAGTTCACCGTGGTCTAGCTCAGCCATCTCTCCTAGGTACCGTAGCTCCACAGCGGGCGCATACGTGAGTCTATCAGGGGGCTTAATTGCACGACCTGATCTCGTGCGACCTGTACCGGGCCCTTTGATCAAGGGTGTGTCCCACCGTACCTTGCCTCCCGGCTCATTAGGCTGATTGTTGGTTGGTCCTGATGTTGTGACGTCATCCTCACTTTTCGTGCCTAACCCCCTAACTGATTCTGACCCTACAATTGATTCTAGGTCCTCCGGGGTTTCTAGGTCAATGACTCCTACTGTGTCATCCTTGAAGAACATGCGCTTTAGCCAGTATACATCGCGACTGACTATGACGCGAGATGTCCGCCTGTCCCACATCCGTACGCTGTCACTTTCGCGATCAGCATACCCCACAAACATCATCGTGGCACCGCGATCCCCTGTCTTACCGTCTTCGCCCTCTGCGACCACGCCAGCTTTGCCCCATACACTGAGCTTACCTGACCATGAGGGGTTCGCACCAAACATGTGTGCGTCACGAGTGGCCAGCTTTCCCTTTACGTCCACCACAACCAGCCCCTCAAGCTGTGTTGCACACGCGATGGCCTCTAGGGCTCCTTTGGACTTGGCGTCCTCATGTACCCCTGCTGCGCCCATCATAGCTTGTGTCTTCCCCGCCAGGTACGGGAATGCCAGTTCAGCCAGGCTGTTGTGTTGTGGTGTGTCACGTGACGTGAACTCGAAATCCAGGGGCTGTAATGCCGCCCATTCACTGTTTGCAGCGCGTTTCGCAAGCTTGTGGTTCTCACCAGCCGGGTCCAATCGTATGTACCTCACTGGTATCCCACGCGACTTCATCTTGTTCAGGTGTTTGCATGTGCGTTCCACCGTCTCACTCTTAGTCACGGTGAAATCACTCCATTTCTTTCCTGTCGCTTCACAGACAAGGACCTTCCAATTATCACGGTTGATTGTGGTATCACTTGACGCTTCTGTCTGGATAGTTATTTTAGACAGATCCAAGTATATCCTATGCCCTGGTATATCCGTCTTGGGCGTGTTCGACTCCTTTCGAACGTTTTTCTGCCTAGCCTTGGATTGCGCGCAGTGTTCGCATGGCTTCAATGTCCCACGCGTAATGACCCAGCCAAGTTCCCTAGCTGTCTTGCGCACGGAGTCTTCCTTCCGATGACCCAGCAAACTGTGGGCCGTATTGATGTTGAGCCTTACCGGCTTTCCAATACTCCCAGCGGTCACTTCGACGTTTATTGCAAACTTTCACACGTATATTGCCCCCTTCTCAGTAGGCACTACTATATCAAAATCAATGATTCCACCTTTCCCGTTTTGATACGAATCAGTTTCTTGTCTCCTTGCACTATTTTCCACCCTTGTTTGTGTATCAGCTTGGACATGCTGAGCAAGTTGAAATTGTGTTTCGTGCTAAAACTGCAGTCCTTCAATACTGCCTTCATCCCTGTTTTCCGTCCTTGTTCACGAAGATTCCTGGTATGTCAATCAGGGCTGTTGACTCCATTGCTGAGCCCGTATGCCCCAGGCTGTACACCATCGTGTCACGAATGCTCCTCGCTCCGGCATTACACCTAGTTACGTGCGTGCTAGCCCCGGTGTCACAGATCCACACATCATCCTGGCGCAATACCGCCAACGCGTCATCACCTTTCTCAGCCGGTACGACCACTCCCAGCTTATCCGGGACCAATGACGTCAAGGATACCTCGACACTCGAGGATGCCGCTTCTGTCTTGGCGGCCTTCTCCTTGTACCATGCGGGTGCCTTCTCAGGGTGTTTCTTGTAACACTCCGCCTCTTTGTGACAACACTCCGCCTCTTTGTGACCCTTCAGGTCACAGAAGTTGCACTTCTTGTTTGAGCTACTGCCCCCTTCGTCGTTGTTCCCACGACCACCGTGCACCCCTTTACGTTTCTTGCAGTCCGCAGCCTTGTATCCACATACTTTGCCGCAGTTCCTGCACTTTCCCTTGAATGTTCCATCGCCCTCAACGGAAGCCAGGTGTACCTCTTTCTCTCCGGCACTTCTCTTACTCCCGCCTTTCGTGAGCCTCTGTATTTCCGAGACGCTGTTGCACAGCCCGTCAAAATCGGGACTAGTCATTGCTCTTCGTCTTTCCCAGTAAGGCAATACCGTGACTCTTTCCCTTACCCAACACGATTATTCCGCACAGCTTCTTATTTGCCTTGTACAGCTCAATAAGGGTCGTGTTCGCGGGATCCGTCATGTCCAGTACTGCGAACTCTGACTTGGTCGGACAGTTCGCCATCAACACGGGATCCAATGCATCCCTCACACCCATGAACTCAGCGTACGCTTCAATCTTGCTGACGTACACACCGAAAGTCTCCGCCTTTCCGTCCCAATACGGGATCTTGCTTAAGCTGTTATCACTCATTTTTGATTTCTCGTTGGGCTCGTAACTTCCTCAAGTTACTTCGAAGTATGTTGGAAGTCTTTGTAGCTTGTACTGTTGTAACAGCTAGTAGAGTCATTTCGTTCTGGATTTTATGACTTTAGATCTACAGTTAGGTCACTCGGACTATCTTGGGTGACTGTCTTGGTGCGCTCCGGCTTCCTGTCTTGTCTGAGTCCTGCAAGACGTAAAACTCTGCGCTACTTCCCCTCTTCCGAGTTTGGGCAATTTCCCTCTCCGACAGGCTGACCATGGGCAAAATGATTGTTTTGGCATGACACCGATCAGGTTTTGGCATGACCCGATCAGTACAATACCACCACGACCACCACTGGAAGGGACGACTTTCCTGTAGATGCTTGGTGTGACTGTTTTTTTGGGTGCTGCATGTTTTATTGTTGGGCAGTGGTCACAGGAGATGAGCCTCGTGTCCCCAGGGCCCATCCAGATTGATATACATGACTACATGGGACTTACAAACTCTCGTCTTTCGTAGAAATGTGCTTTTTGACTTGGCCCCTCTCACCAATGTTGAGGAAAAGGGGATCTTGATTCGGGGGACGAATCGCGACAATGGGCAATATTGACGTGTCAAATAGGTGGTAAGGGGCTGTATTAGCGCTCAATTATGTGCACAGTTTTTTGTTTTTGCACGTTTTTCCCCTGACAAAGATCATTAATGATGCTTCCCGTAAAATAACCTCACAGATTTTGAGTTTTCACACATTCCCCTGATCTGACATGTTTCAAAAAATCTAGGAGGCTTCTCCGTAGCTCCCTGATTTCGGTGAGCTGGACAGAGTCATCACCCCGAATATGGGGAGCTTATTTTTAGCCATCACCACTCGTCCGTCCGTCACCTTGCATTTGGGGAGCTTATTATTTTTCACCCATCACCACTCATCTGTCCCATCATCTCGCACCCATCACCGCTTGTACGTCACATCATCGCATATTTTGCTGTTCGGAGGAAGTAAAATGCTTGGCGCGCGATGTCCCTTAAAAAATATGGGAGCAGTGGCAATGTGATGCACTGGAGCGCTAATACAAAAAAGCTCCCTTTTTTCAAAAAGCGAGAAAAATGGGATCTGTGAGGTTTCAAAACAGGGAGCGCTAATACAGCGCCTAAGTTTTTTAAGCGCTCGTGCATTTTTTCCAATATAATTACCAGCAGCCACTGCAAGATTTTTTGTAGCGAGCTAGACAGAATGCTATTTGTAGAGACAGAGGAAGACGTACTATTAAAATAAAGTGGCTTGTCGCAGTATGCCACAGTTGCTTGTCTATCCTTAAATAATATTGTATGTAGCAGTTGCAAATGGGCGCAAGCGCCTCGCGCGCTTCGTGCGCGCCGCGCTTGTGATCGCGACCATTTTTAAAGTGTAAGATATAATACATTATTATTTTAAATAAAAGCAGTTTACAAAGGTTCCCTTTTTGTTTGCAAAATCATTCTTGTTAGACACTCTTTTGTGACACGATAACGTTCCATTCAAGTTTACAGAACCATGGTTGTATGATTAAAATGATTTGTGACACTTTAATGTTCCCTTCAAGTTTACAGAAACATTCTTGAAAGAAATGTTATACGTTATAGCGCTGTTTTCACAAAGATATAATTTTGAAGGTAGACAGATATTAAAACACTATAACTACCCATGTAAGTCGAACCGAAAAATGAATTATTTACAGGTAAGTTATGATCAACTTGTTGGTCAGTACCTGTTTTGGCAAAAAGTGAAAAAACTGTCTCACTGAAGAAGTAGAAGAAGAAGTAGTAGAAGAAGAAGAAGAAGAAGAAGAAGAAGAAGAAGGAGGAGGAGGAGGAGGAGGAGGAGGAGGAGGAGGAGAAGAAGGAGAAAAGCGGCTCAGTTTCCAACACAACTAAGATTTTGAAAAAATCTTGATAACACAACTACAACTTACTGCTGTTTGCACTAAATTGATTTGTTTTATGTATCGTAACTCGTTGCATACGAACGTTTTGTTATGTATGTCATATGTTATATATATGATTTGTTTGTGTGAAGTTATGTGTGCTACTGAGGAAGGTAAGATGGAAAAAATGCTTTGATATTCTAGTATTTGAAAAAAAGGTAAGTACATGACATTGTTATGTATATAACAAGCGATTTTGACACTGAGCATTTCCTAACATTGATCATGTTTGTAAAGACCATTTCATGGTACATGTGAATAGGGACACAACTGTACATGAGACCTGTGAAAGTTCTTGCAAAGGTGAGGATTAGGGATATTTTGATAATTTATTATGTAGATATCAAGAACTAATTTGTGACTTTTGTGCAAATTACTGGGGGGGGCATAATGGGACAGAAGTGGATTCTTTTTTGGTTAATGATGTTATATGATGAATTTTGGTACGTCCATGACTTTATTATGTATATAACAATGGATTTGACAGATCAACACATCAGCCTTTCCTATGATACATCCATGATATTGTTATGTTTATAACAAAAACCAGCGACAACTCAACACATCCCCTTTCCATTGAAAAACAGAGGTATGTAGTCAATTTTTTGTGTATATAACAGCGGGTTAAGCTTTTTGTCTCTGACCGTTTTAAGTAATATGAGAGTTCTTGCAAAGGTGAGGATATTGGGATACTTTGCTAATTTGTTATGTATATATCATGAACTAATCTGTGGCTTCCGTGCAAATTGCTGGTGGGCTGTCTTGCAAAAGAAGTGGATCATTTTTTGGTTCATGATGCTTTATGATGATATTTGGTACGTCCATGACTTTATTATGTACATAACAATTGATTTGACAGCTCAACACATCAGCCTTTTCTTATGATACATCCATGACATTGTTGTGTATATGTTAGTAGCCGTTTGTAGACCCCGTCTATAGACCCCACCTCACAGTCTATAGACCCCCTGTAGTCTATAGACTCCACAAAATTTGCCAAAAAAACCGTTTGTAGACCCCCGTCTGTAGACTGTCAGGGGGGGTCTATAGACTATCACATGCTAGTCTATAGACCCCCCCCCCATGACAGTCTATAGCCTCATCGAAAAAGGTGGTGTGAGTCTATAGACTGTAACAACTAGTCTATAGACCCCCACCCCCCTTTTCGATGAGTCTATAGACTGTTTGTGACTGGCACTTGTGAACAGAGGAAGGGTCTATAGACCCTTGTATGTAAAATTGCTCACTAGTCTATAGACTATCTTCGCGAGGGCGATAGTCTATAGACTTATCAATAAATCCCTTGTGACAGTCTATAGACTCCACGATCAAAAAAGTACAAGTCTATGGACTCTATCATATAATTTTAGATAACTAGTCTATAGACTCTATCAAGACATCGTGGACACTACCATCTAAATCATAAATTTTGAATCGTGACTCGTGCCATGATTGTCAGAAGGGCAGTTCAATATTTCCGCCAAATCATTTTTAGAGGGGGTCTATAGACTGTGAGGTGGGGTCTATAGACGGGGGGGGTCTACAAACGGCTACTAACATATGTAACAAAACCAGCAAGGTCCATGAACTTTATTATGTATATAACAAGGGATTAAAAAATTCGAAGACAAAGGTATGTGAGGGTGGATGGTGAATATTTTTATGTATATAACAGCAGTTTGTTTTTTTCACATGTTACCACCAGAGATTGCTTTGATTTTTAAAGCAGAGGTAAGTGGTTGATATTTTTTGATTATGGTTACAGCATTATGGATGTTATGCATGTCTAAACCTGTCGGTATTTTGTTGTTATGTCCATGTCATTTTTTGAAGACAAAGGTATGTGGGGTGTGATCAACATTTTTATGTATATAACAAAATTTACACATGTCTGAAGCTGTCCATATTTCCTGGGATATGTTCATGACATTGTTGTGTACATAACAAAATTTGAAGACAGATGTACGTTTGGTGTGTGGGAACAATATATTTATGTCTATAACAGAAGATGTTTCACATGTCACCACCTGTGGTTATTTTGGTGATTTAAGGCAGAGGTAAGTGGTCAATATTTTGGAGTATGATGAAAGCAATATAGATGTTATGCATGTCTAAACATGTCAATATTTCCAGGATATGTTCGTGACATTGTTATATACATAACAGGATTTCAAGCCAGGTATGGTTATGTGTTTGGCTAAAAGGTTTATGTATATAATAGCGAATGTTTTTCACAGTTAACCTGTTTTCACATCTTTCCAGTGATTATTTTATGTTTCACAGCAAAGGTAAGTGGTCGTTACTTTTGGATAATGCTGTAAGCAAATCAAGGTGTTACACCTGTCTAAACCTATCAATATTTCCAGGGATATGTCCGTGACATTATTATGTATATAACAAGATCAGAAGAGATGTGGTTGATATTTGGGTGAATGTGTGGTCAATATTTTTATGTATATAACATCTGTTTATTCACATGTTTATGGTGATTATTTTTACACATATATCTGTCATCAACAAAATTGGTGTATGAGAGCAAAATTCTCATGTGCTCAGTTTTTTCCACAATGCAGCAGTCTACAGTGGTTTTTATTTTATCCCAAATAAAGGATATCTAGTAAAGTGGTTTTTCTCCCAGAGGGATAGTATCGGCATCAATGTATTACTTACAATCTTATAAATTCACTGACCACTTTCAGGAAGCTGACAATATCGGACCAAAATTATCACAAACCAGATGCATAATTATCATGTTGGTGATTGCAATGACATTGGTTTTGGCACCAAAGGCAAAGGCCTTCAAAGCAGTAATTTATCAGTACTTAAAATGGTGGCATCACAAAGAAACAGAGATCACTTTTGCATGCACTGCCATGTCTCACAAACTAATGGTCCATGAGACCCGACGTGCCACAGAGGGACAAAGGGGCTTGAATTACTTAAGAGGGGAAAAGAACTGGTAACGTGTGGGGTGTCACCCAAACCCATGCCTTACTAAAAACAAGATTACAATAAGGGGCAAGCTATTTTTAGCCGAAACAGCAACTGTTGACTATGTATTTCATACAGGCATGAATGTGTCTTCGTCAATTCTGTGTTATTAAATGTATCTTTTCTCAAAATCTTTCTTGGTCACTCCTGTCATTGCAAAAATGTTCTCACACTTTCCTGTCATAAATGACGTGTGCATCTGGTTAAAATGCCATGTTGCACTTTCATCATGCTGTTGTCCCCATAATTTGAAGTAGCTACTAAATCCTCCAACCACCATGGTTGATGTTTCCGATTGGCACATAGACAAGGCCAATGATGTCACCCTCCTATTACAGCTACCACCTTAAACAACGCAGACACTGCCCCTAGTACTGATGTGCCTCCCCGTGTCTTCCCCAACCTGTCCTAATAAGCAGCGTAAAAAGAAGACAAGCATATCAACACTGCAAACGAAAACACCGGTAACCTCCTGTACACTCAAACGCCAGAGTGTATGGGAGGTTAACGGAATTTCAAGAGTGTACGGGTGGGTTACCGTTTTTATACATTACTTCGCATTTTCGTTTATCACGCTAAGCAAGCAAAAAAAACTTGGATTGGTTGTTTGTTTCATGACTCACATTTTGCGAATCACGAGTTCTAAAGTGCAAGATCACCTGTTGGGTCTAGTTTTGGTTTCAATTCTAGGCTTGATCTATGATTTCATTTGGTGAGTGTGCTTTGGGTCTATTCATATTTTCAAAATATGGTACTATCAGAAGTGACTGCGCAAAAAATGAGAACACATAAGAATAAGTGGGGCTGAAAATGAGAGTAGTGTGTCTACATGTTTGTTACCTATTCCTTTGTTTCACGTCACCTAATTTTTAGTACATCTACGATGGTACCATACTACAACAATGGTGCTTGACCCAGACACAGTAGCAGTGTGCCCTCTCACTGCTTTCACATCACACAATTATATTTTTCAATTACATCACTGATACCCCACCGGCCCATCATGGACGGCCAAACTCAGTCCACAGACTGAGTTATCCCTCCGCCTTCCGCCATGTTGCCAACAGCAATTGGCAGCAGGTATATTTTGGGGTGAGTAATCACGATTTCGTCTTGTTCTACAATATTATACTCACCACACGTCCAATTTTTCAATTAATTAGTTGCAGGCCTGCCGGCGAAATCACGAAACTCAGTCCACAGACTGAGTTAGGCATTCCGCTTTGAACCGTGTGGCAGCAGAGCGATTGGCAGCGGCCGGTATATTTTGGGGGTGAGTTTTCATGAACTCATTTTTTCACCCTATTATACTCACAACACGTCCAATTTTTTTCAATTAATTAGTTACAGGTCTATGGGTGAAATGCCAAAACTCAGACTGAGTTAGGCATTCCGCTTTGGACCGCCGTGTTGCCAAGAACAATTGGCAGCGGCGGTATATTTTGGGGTGAGTTTTCATGAACTCATCTTTTTCACCCTATTATACTCACCACACGTCCAATTTTTCAATTAATTAGTTACAGGTCTGGCGAATCGCAACTCAGTCCACAGACTGAGTTACGCATTCGCCTTGACCGCTGTGTTGCAAGAACAATTGGCAGCGGGGTATATTTGGGGGTGAGTTTTCATGAACTCATCTTTTTCACCCTATTATACTCACCACACGCCCAATTTTTTTCATTTAATTAGTTACAGGTCTACTGGCGAATGCCAAACTCAGTCCACAGACTGAGTTACGCATTCTGGACCACCGTGTTGCAAGAACGATTGGCAGTGGCCGGTATATTTTGGGGTGAGTTTTCATGAACTCATTTTTCACCCTATTATACTCACCACACGTCCAATTTTTTTCAATTAATTAGTTACAGGTCTACTGGCGAATCGCGAAACTAAGTCCACAGACTGAGTTAGGCATTCCGCCTTGATGTTGCCAAGAACAATTGGCAGCGGCAGGTATATTTTGGGGTGAGTTTTCATGAACTCATCATTTACCCTATTATACTCAACACATGTTAATTTTTTCAATTAAATAGTTACAGACAAAGTTATGAATTCCCAAAACTCAGTCCACAGACTGAGTTTGGGATTAAGCACCGCCGTGTTGCCAACGATATTTGGCAGACGCGAGTATATTAATAGAGGTGAGTTGCATGGAATACAATGTTTTTACACTTGTCTTGACTACATCTAATTTTCAATTATTTTATTTCAGGCCAGGCACGGAACAGCCGAAACTCAGTCCACAGACTGAGTTTGGCATTTCGCCTTGCACCGCCGTGTTGCCAACAACGGTTTGCAGAGGCATGTAAATTTTTATGGTGAGTTATTGAAGTCAAACTATATTACAATTGTTTTCATTTCAGCTTAGTTTCAATTAAATAATTAATTTTCTTCTACCTTGGTGATAATATTGTCCACAGTATCGTTTTTCATCTTGGAGCAGCTTGGGGCTGAAATTTTGGCACCTGTGTCATTTTGGTGGGCTCGGGGTGGTGGGCGGGCCCCTAAAACATGTTAATGTGTAGTATGTTATTATTAGTGGAGATAAATTACACATACTCTATTATTGTAGTCCAACAGTAGGTAGCCCTCCCGGTAACCCTCCTGTAACGTTCCGGTAGCCCTCCCGTATGCTCCGGTAACCCTCCGGTACTCTCCGGTAGCCTTCCCGTAACCTTCCGGTTACCCTCCCGTACACTTCGGGTTACCCTCCCGTACACTTCCGGTATGCCACTGGTAAACATTTTTTAGCTACTTAGTAATGCAGTTATAGCCACTAATTAGATTGATATCGATTCTAAGACTTACTGGAGAAGTCTGTTTTCCTGTAAAAACGTACCAATTCCTATCGTACGTAGAAAAAAAATCGGAAAGCTCCTTTTGGTCTCAAATTTCCGGTAACCTCGGTAGACTCCGGTAACCCTCCCGTACACTAGTTTACCGGAGGGTTACAGAAGTGTACCGGGAGGTTACCGGAAGATACCATTCCTGGGGCTCCGGTAACCTCCCGGTACACTCGAGTGTACGGGGAGGTTACTGGTGTTTTTCATTTGCAATGAGAGGTGTTTCGTATGTTTGTTTGTTTCGTTGGCTGTGATGGAATTTTGGCTGGTCAATCAACTGGAGATTTCAGCATTTGCTTGATTTGTGCCATTATTTGTTTTATTCCTCCTTCGTCCAAGGCCTTTCCGTCATTGTACAACAACTTCCAATGGGCGATTTGAAAATTTAAGGGCACCATTTCAATATGATCAGAGAAGGCTGGTTTGCGAAGATCCAATGCATCCAATTGCATCAAACCCATTAACCTAATTGTTTTCATATATTCCTCATGAACGTGATTCATGTAGTTTCAGATGTGTTGAAGAAGATCTTTCTGATACTTATTTAAAGAAAGTTGTCGCCTTCTCACTGAAACGTTCGGGAAAACTAAAATTTTTAGACCTTCTCTCCGTGTTTGTTGAAGTCATCCAGACTACAGCCGGTATACCCCAAAGCATGCTCCGGCATGTCTTCTGATAGGTCACTATCTTTGCGGTCAAGATTTGCACCAATGGCTCACCTGATGATCAATAAATGTGTAACCAATGGCGAGGCGATAAGTCCAACCACTTGTCAAGATCATTGAATTTTGATTTACGTTTTTCAGATACCACTCTATGTCACAAAGTGAATAGATGTGAGTAAGCAATGACCGTCCGAGCAAGATACAACATCCAGTCAATAAGGTCAGTGACAACAAGATGTTGTTCAGTAGCAGATTCCCTGTGCTAATACTAGCCAAAAACCAGCCAAAACACCCATCATGTTCTCCACATACAATCAAGTATGTACCTACAGTATGTGTGAGTAGCAGCGTAAGTACTCTCTCAGGTCCTCAGCCCAAAAGGCCCGTCCTAAGAAAGCAATCTCGTCGTCGATGCGTGGGACTGTATTGACTACAAAATAGCTCGCATAAATTAGTTATCACCTAATTAACGACGAGCGATGCATCTCGCTCTGCTCAGCAGTGATAACTAACGTTTTTCACCAATTAAAACTTACCCACTCGACGTTCGACCAACTCGTTTTCTCCAATTAAAAACCTCACCACGACAATCAACCAACTTCGTTTGCAACACAAACATGTCGTCACCCACAGCCAGAAGCAGCCGTCCCGAAGCCGTCGGTTGATCATCGCACCATGCCGATCGACAAAATCGTGGGCCAACCGTCGAATTCCACCGTGAGCGTGCTCAAACAACAACTTCGCCAAGATCGCGCGGCCGTCAAAACAACCAGCTGGGGTGGGCGACACGGCCACCTTGCTCGTCGCCACCAATTTGTTGGATTCGCTTCTGGCCATCGCTATCAAGTGGTCCAGATGCATCTTTGGTAAGGGTCTCGTCTGCGCCCATATTTCTTTGGAAATGGCTTGTAGGGACCGTTTGTGGTGAGGAAGGGATGGGATGTTGGAAACGCTGAAGGACGTTGTCAATGTATCGAGGCATGGAGATGTCCAAAGTGCGTAGGGTTGTAATCCCAATCGAGTTGGATGCCACAGCAGAGTTTTCCTTCCCAGTCTATGGACATCGTGTAGTTTTAACACGTTGATGAGGTGTTCGGGCGTGTCTTGTCCCACATATTTTACCCCAAAGTTGTCCACTACGAGGGTGAATGATATAGGTCTTGTAACATGGCGCCATAGTGTGTGCGCCACTTTGTAGTATCCGTGTGGTGCAAGGCGTTTTCGAGTAACTTGTTGGCCAGTGCGCCTGCCTGTAAGCCGTAGTTAGCACCTGTAACTCTAGATATACGAACCCTTGTATGGCGTGTTTGTCAAGGTTGTTGGGCCCGTATATGGTCAACGCGAGTGGCATCTTCATGTATTCTGGGCGGTCCAGCATCGCCGTGAGGTAGAAACTCTTGAGGTCAAGGCCCATGAACTTTGCACCTGCCGCGTGCTGAGGACACTGTTCCACAAAATCTGGATGTTGTGAGGTCCGCTGCGCGGTCAGTTCGCCGGATCCTTGATCAGATTGCCACCAGCAGTGATGCGCACCCTATTGGGGTCGTCCCTCGGGCGGTAGTCGACAACGACGCGTCCCCGTAGGTGACGGTATGGTCTCGTGGTATGTTCTTGACTTGTGAATGGGTCATGACAAACATTGTGTTCGCCTTCTCACCTGTTTTCTTGTCCCCTTGTGCAAGATTTCCAAACTCCTTTCCAAATGCGTGGTCCAGACATCACGTAGGAGTGGGCAAGCGATGAGTTTCTTGTAGGAGGTGATTGTTTCCTGTAGTAGGGTGTACAACGCCAGCACACATGTGCTCGTCGATGCATCCAGTGGTTGCTAAGTCGGAGGGGCTGGAGGTGAGGAAGGCGCTAGGATGCCATGCTATGTTGTTGTCGTTGTGGACGGTGTTTGTGATATAGTCAACAGCTTGGAAGGCGATGATGTTTGGTGAGTGCAGTGGGATGCGCCCGATGACAGAACAGTGTGTACTGGCAGAATGGGTGCCTCGCCTGATGCGAGTCGAGTGAGCGGCGTGGTGTACCTGTATTGGCCGGATTAATGATGGGAGGAAGGCTGTGTGGGACGTTGTTGCGCGCGCGGTGCGTTGTGCGCTCTAGGTGCCGTGCGTAGCTCCCGGGTCCGTGGGGTTGGTACTTGTGGTGACAGTAGGATGTTCAACCACCCTCTGATGTGGCCCTCATTGGTTGGGTTTGGAGCCCCTCTGAAGCCACCCTCTGTTCTGGCGTAGAGTTGACAATCTCTAATGCTTTTGCTATCTTTTTCAAGAATTTACGCTTGGTAGGTTTGTCCAGAGTCTGTAGGGACTCAAACAGTTCTCGGTGGACTTCTTGAGTGTGTTGTGCTGGTGTGAAGGTGGGAAGGATACAATGTTGAGGGAATAAGTCATACGACCCAGAAACACGGTAAGCTTTAGTGCTAGGCACATAAAATTTCATGTTGCGATAGTGGTCGAAGGCAGGTCCACAGTACCAAGCGTCTGCCACGGGTGCCCCATGATGTTTTGTAGATGACTGCCTTCGTGCCTGGTGGGGCTAGTGGGTAGGCGTTCCAGTTATATCGGTCGTGGTAATTGGTGGTAGGCGGATTTGGAGGGGTCGATGCGGGAGGTACGGAGGAGATTGAGTGTTATGATGGCCTGCTCTGTCATGGTGTCCCATAGCTGGAGCGCCAGTTGCTGTCGGTGGAACATAATCCACTGATGAAGTGGTTCTTGAAAGTTTGATGGCACGCTCCGCCGCGCTGACGCCGTGGTTGTGTGGTTTGATTGCCACTTGCAGTCTTTCGTGTTTAAGCATGTCTTGATGGGAGTTGTTGCTTGATTGTCGGTGACGTTGAACGTCGGTTTGTACCTTGGTCTTGAGGTCTTGGAAGACGGTTCAATGCTGTCATGATTGATTCGTCACGAAGATTTCGCAGGGGATGGCTTAGATGTAGTTTGGGTCGTAGGCGTATGCCACGAGGTAGTACTGGTTGCCCTCTAGTGTGACGGCTGGTAGGGCGCCGGTAGCATCGGTGTACATGGTGCCTTGATGTTTATCTGCAAGGGCAGCAAAACAGAAAACATTGCAGGTGGCATCAGTGATGTCAGGTGGGATAACATGTGGACACGGCATGGAGACAATCGGTGGTTCGTCAGTGGGGATATCAGTTGGAATTGCTACTGGTGTGGTAGAGGTTTCATTTAAGGATGACCTGGTGCCAATGCGGGTGCGGGCCGCCATATGGCCCTTGGAAGTTGCGGGGCTTGGGGCTAAGTGCTTACGCACATGTCTCTCTTCATGAGTGGGAACCCCTGGAGTTGGTTGTTGTTGATGGCCTTGAGGAGTGTAGCTATTGGTGGGCTGAAGAATGCCTGATGCATGTACTTGAGTTGTTGCTGCTTGGAAGGGAGAGTGTACACGCTCAAGGCTGTATGACAAGCAGCGTCTGGGGCGGCATGAGGTGAGCTGGGTTTGGAGTGTTGGCCAGGGTGTGGTGGTTGGTGTGTGGATGGGGACTTTCCACAGTCCAGTCGTCTCGTCCCTTGTACCGGTGAGTACCAGGGCCCTTTGGTAGTAGATCTTGCAAGAGTGTTGGTCTAGTGTGACCTGGCATCCGGCGTTGCAGAATTTCCTAGTGGAGATGAGAGAAGAATGGGATAACCCTGGTACAATATGTGCCTCAGTAAGAGTGGGGCAACCATGGAAGATCAAGGTTGCATGTGTGGGTGGAGACGATGTGCTTTCCGCTGGGAAGGCGAATGGTGAGAGGCTTGAGTGGGCATTTGTTGACAACATGGGCCGCACTGACGAGAAATGTGCAGTGGCCCCTGAGTCAAAGATGGCGTAATGTTGGTGCCGCGTGGTGATGGGTTGTGTGGCTGGGTCTTGTATGGCTTGGAGACATTTGGTGCTAGGTGCCCTTGTGGGTTGATAAGTGGAAGGAGTTGCGTGGTGGCAGTAGGGTGGATAGTCGTGTGATGGTGTGATACGTTGGAGGCAACAACTGTTGCCTCATCCTCATCATCTGTGTCTTCACATTGGAGGGCTGCATAATAGTTAATAGAGTTAGTAATGGGGGTCGACAAAATAATTTCACAGTTATTTGTCATTCTTTGTTAGTGTTGGTTTCACTTTTTGTCGCCTCTCTGTCAAGCTTGGTGTGGGCCTGGATTCGCAGGCAATGTAGTCTTGTGTGCACCCTCCACGCTACCTTATGTCCTGCATCTTTATATGCCTGTGCATTTTCCCGAGTGCAGCCGTCCTGGTGGCCTTGCTTGTTGCGGCATGTGGTGCTGGTGTGCCACCCCTCTACATCGAATCCACAGGAGTAGCACATATTCCAGTTGTTGAAGTACTTTACTGGGTTGGGAGGTGTGCTGGGAGGTTGAAAGGCAGGAGGAGGAACGCCAAGTGTTGATGAAGGAGCGTTGAACGTGGTGGCAGGGGTTGTTGGGATAAAATATTGTTGAGTTTGTCCGCGGCGGTTGTGATTGTTACGCCCCTTCCCGCCCGGCCCGAAGTTCCTCGCCCTCCCTGTTGGTAGTGTTGGTATGGCACTGCTGGAGGTGGCGTGAATTGGTGTTGTCCTGTGGGAAGTGCAGGTATGAATTGTGGGATGGGTGGAACGCCGGAGGTGTTGCTCTGGCGGTTAGCGAAGGACTGCTGGGTGGATTGCAGTTCGCTCGATGCCGCTTTCGCTCGAGTTGCCTGCAGAATGTCTTGCATGCTCTGGTAGTTGGCGTTGTTCGCCATGTGGAAGTTGGCGATGGACTCTTGGATGGAAGCCATGGAGTCGCCGTCGTTGGCGGTGGCGGAGTTCACGTAGCCGCGGGTGGCGGCGTGCCTTGGCCCGGCAAGACGCAGTTCGTAGGCCTCCTCGGCGTGAGTTTAAGTTGCTGCCACGCCTTGTTGGCATCGGCGAAGCCGCCCATTCGAGAGGGCTGTCTCGATAGGCCTGTGAGTTGGATTGCGACGATGGCCATGTCGATGATTTGTTCCATCGTGAATTGCGCAGATCGCAGATTCGGTCGAAGAGGGCTTCGGTCATTGGGATCCCAAGGAGCATCGAGGAGGACGTTGTTTCTTCGCCAGCCGGAGTGCTCGCCGCATTTCGCAAAGATTCGAAAGGATGTCGCGAGGATTATCGCGACGGTGTATACCTTTGGCCCATCTGATTGCCGATGGGCTTGCGGAAGGCATTTGGGATGGCGCCGCTGAGGGCGCCGTTGATGGCGCGACTAACGCTTTCTTGGGAATCGAAGACGATGATTTGCGCCAGATATGGTCTTGACGCTTCTGTTCGACGGACGTGTTTGGCGGCGGCGGATGGTTCCCGGGTCGGGCCACGCGGTCCATGGTGCTTCACATCGCAGAGCGTAAATCTGCGCTGGCATGACCATGCCAACGAACTGTTCCGTGCTTGTGTGCATGGGATTTTTCAAGGCGTTGTTCCAGGAGTGTGGAGAGCTCAAATGTTGACGGGTCGGGTGAGACTAGGCAATATGCCGACGGCTTGGGCCTCTTCATAGGTGATGAGGGCATGTGCCATGGCGATGCAATGGGACCCACGATGCGGTGCGTGGTATTGGTAGGTATTGCTAACAACTGTTGAACATACAACGAAATAACAGCTGTGATAAAAGTGTTGTTAGCAATTTATGAGCTAACTAGTATGATAATATTGCTGCACGCACAGAACGGAGCAGCTGTTATTGGTTGGATGTGCGGCAGTCCCAGATGCTGTCTGGTAAGTGGGACTCGGCCTAATCCGTAAGTGGGATTCTCGGTAAGGGAGACGTCCGCATGTATCCATTGGGTAGAGCTCCAACAAATATACGTAGCTTGATATAAGTACCTTTGATACACAAAGTTTTTCAGCCTTCACCAAATTTCACTGAGTGTGATACATCCCAACAACCGTATCTGCCTTGGACAACTTTGTTGGTAGGGGACTCAACTGATAGACATTTCCAAGAAGTGGATCCAATAGGTTTGATTGCCTCAGATTGCCCCACAGATCTAAATTGATTTCTACTATCCATTGCGGGTAATTTATCATCCTTCAATGGATCCAGAGGTAAATGTCTACTTGAGAAAGTTAGAGTGTAGAGTGGCCCTATATTGAGGAGAAGTCTTGTTAATCATTAATTACAAGGGAACAGATATATCATATAGAAATAAGAATTATAGGATTTTAATGTGTTTCAAAAGAAAAAGAAAAATGAGGTGTTTGGCAAAAATAAACTTTCTTTCAATTTTTTTCATGTAAGAAAGTGTATTATTAGGCATGCATGTTTGAGTACCACTTTAAATACTAAGGCATTATATATACTGGTAAAGCCATGTACATACTGCTATGCGATTATGCATAATATTACCCTGGTTTGTGACACAAAGCATGCATAATAGCGTACCAGTATGAGTAAATAAAGAGTCATGCCCGTATAGATAACTTGTCATGTTTTGTGACAGTTCAAAACACAATAATAAAGATGTTATGATTGACTTTTGTAGGTCTCACACACCCAAGGGTAATATTCTATGAGAACATTTCTTGTCCTCATTATTTTTATTATGCGGTGTCTGTTTCATGGCCATTTGTTGGTACTTATCGAGGTTTCTATAGTAGGTGCTTCTACTGTTTGTTTGAAACTCATACTCATATTAGGTGTATCTACCCTTCCAGTTAACAACAACACCTGCGAGATGGATCATTTTTTGATATAATATGTATGACTGAATTTTGTGTCTTGTGTTATTGTAGTTTGAGGGGCAGTTATTGTGGTTGCCGTGGCAATTTCTGCGATTTGAAGAAAAAATGGCCCCATAAATCCCTCATTGGAACATACCTACCCTCCCTGATAGGAAGACACCTTGGTGATGGATCATTTTCCATTTTCTTTCAATGACTGAACTTTGTCTAATTTTCTGGGAGACTTAGGTCAGTTATTGTTATTGTCATGGATATGAAGCTTAAAATGGCCCAAAAACATATCTAGCGGGATAAAAGAGTGTTTAGATCCTCACAATGAGCACGTCTAAGGTCAACAATTCACTTCAGCAGGGCTCAGATGTTTATAGCTACTTGACATCCCTTGAGTTTATCTCAGCCATAAAATCATACAACTACTAACCATAAAAAGAGTGACTTTGACCTGTTTCATGGACGAAAAAAACCCTGCTACAAAGAAATATCAAGATTCTAATTAACCAAAAAAGAAAAAAAGAAAAAAATTGATTCATCAACAACCACTACTAAGTTTTATTGTAAATTAGACTTAAATCTAATGCACTGTTTCGTTGTTTGTCACAGCATGTTGCATATTTCAAGCTTTGCTTTCATTCACTTGTCTGCCAACTCAATTCATATTATCTCAGAATTGAATAATTTCAGATGTATGCTCAGTTACTGTACTGATGAAATTCTGCGACATTTAATTTTCATCAAGGTGAAAATACAAACAAATGGTGATAGTACTGAATAACCCACCATTTCTATTAAAATCTTATTTACCAACAAAAAGTCTTCACAATTTCCCTGTTGGGTTAGTGAATAATATATTTTTTCATTCAGCCCACATGACAACTAACAATTATATTGATGCCTTACTATTGTCTGAACAATTTGTTAGTTTCACTTGTTCGTCATACTCTAGGGATGGGCTTGTGTTGGTCAGGCAATATGATAGACAAAAATGGCAGCCCAAAATTGCCAGCATTGCCAAATTGCTTGGATTTAGAATATTTAACTTGCAGGCAGTTTTGGTGAAAAAGTGAGTGCAAATAGTTGTTTCCCCCCTGTTGCATTGGTGTGGTTTGGGGGGACTTGTGCTACAAGGTTATGTGCTTTAGGTGGGCACAAGGGGTATAGTTGCAATGAATTCATCACTGCTTTGAGCAATGTTCATGCTTGCCATCATGGTGGATGAGTTATGTTGGGTTATCTCCACATAACAATGATACAAAACATGGACAAAGTCATGCCCCTTTCTGAGGACATCCCCATGACATGGCATTGGTCAATTTTGCTTTGGCTTGATGCTTAGGAGTAGATAGCAAATTGGAGGAGGGTCCTTTGGGGTTAAATTTTTTGTTCTTGCACATGGCGGGTGATGGCTGTTTGGCAATGAATCCAGCATGGCAAAAAGGTGGAGTAGAACTGATATTCTATTCTTAAGTAAATCTGTAATAACATATTCCCCATTCCACTAAAAAAGAGCCATAGAACCAAGCAACTGAGGGCTGATTATGGTGAAGGACGGGGAATTCAACAGAATATTGCTTACTATAAATAATACCATGGTTGTCATCTGCACTCGTGTTCTTACAATTTTTGGTAGCTTGTTATCAAGGTGGAGTCTCTGTCACATCACGGTGAACCACAAGTGTAACGAGATTATGTTTTTCTTATTGACAATTCTGGACATAAAATCATTGATTTATTAGTTTGTACACATAAAATTACATTTTACACACAGTTTTTGACGTGCTCAGTATTGTGATTTGCATTTAATTTCTAATATGCAGTTCAATTGTAAGTCATAGTACATTATTCAATTCATACATTTTGATGTATTGTGTAGATAAAATTGGAAGGTGGTGCTTCTCTAATTATTTCAAGATGATTCATAAAGGCAATATATAATGCATGCAATAACTGTGAATACTTGTGGAATAATCCTGGAATTTTGTTGAGATATCATTTGATGTTCCAGCTTTGAGTTATTGTGTGGTACAACCAAAGTGTTGGCTGAGAAGCCGAGCAAATATGACTGCATTCTATCTTGTTATTTCTCAATCATTCACAAACTCAGTCTTGTGGTAAAGGTTTTTGAGGTTGTGTTGTCAATGGGATTGCTTGACAATTGTAGACTGGAATCATCAAACAAATATATGTTCCACTTTGAAGAAACATGGAAACATTCCGAGTCCATGGTTCCACAATAATTGCACCAGCTCTGTACTAGCTAGGACATATTATCTTTGTTCTCATACTTCATTTGATTATCCCTAGTAACTACTATCTAAACAAATATGATAGACAAGGGACTGACATTAAAAGAATTGAAGGCAATATGTTGTGAGCAAAAGCATTTGTAATGATTAAGTGATGACTTTCAAGTTCATTCATATCTTCATTTTTCCATGCACTATGACAAATATGATATAATTTTCAATGATGCCATGGAAAGACATCATTGCATCCAAGGGGATTGGTATCACACACAAATTAACCATATTTTATGGGACATCAACTGCGACCTATGTCCCTTGTTTCCTTGCTAATTGTCATTTTAACCAATCTCCATTTAACAGTATATAATCTTGAGACCTTGTCATTCAGCAATAGGGGTTCGGAGAATTATGTTAATCTTCTAGCTGAAATTTCCCAGGACATATTTCTCAGCTCAAGAGCGTAATGTCTTACAAATACTAAGAAATGAATAGAATTGTGGTAAGCTTGATGAAAATATCTTGTCACATGGGATGAAGTCAAGTCATACACTGTTCTTAAGTAATATTTTAAGGCTGTATGAAAGAGAAAAGCTAATCTCCAAAAACGTAAAATTGAAAAGAAATGTAGATACCATCTCAATTAAATTCCGTATGAAAACTAACCCCCAACTCATGTGCCAACACTGATAGGCAGTACATATTTAAGCCCACTGGACAAAATCTAACATTTATTGAGAAGAAATTTATGTGACTTGACCAAAGTGGTTCAGTGACGATCTAACCTAATCTACATCTAGTTCACAAAATGTGATTTTTGCAGTTTTCAATTTAACTAGATTCTCAAACTTAGAATGAGATTTTTCTAGCCCCTTGATTTTTCTGTATTATCCATAAGATCTCAAATTTTTGCATATATCTATCTAACTATCATTGTGAGCTGTTTATACTTATATTTTTTATCCATGTTTCATTTGATTTCAAATTAGAGCCTTTCTTTGCACTTGCTAAAACAAGCACGTAAACCGGCAAACAAACAAGCAAGCAAACAAGCAAACAAGAAAACAAGAAAACAAGAATACAAGAATACAAGAATACAAGAAAACAAGCAAACAAGCAAACAAGCAAACAAGCAAACAAGCAAAAGAGCAAACGGGCAAACGGGTAAAAGAGCAAAAGAGCAAAAGAGCAAACGAGCAAATGCTCAAAGGAGAAAACAAGCAAGCAAGCGAACAAACAAACAAGTTCACAAGGAAATGAGCAAACAATCAAACAATCAAACAAGCAAACGAGCTAATGAGCTAACCAGCAATGAACAAACAAGCAAATGAGCAAACAAGCCAACAAACCAACAAGAAAAGAAGCAAACATGCAAACAAGCAAAGAAGCAAGCAAGCAAATGAGCAAAGCAAAGAAGCAAGCAGACAGCATGAAGAAATAGCAGATAATGATTGTTAAAAAACACAAGAGAAACAAAACCCAGAATCAGAGGCAGTCAGGTTCAGAACTTGATAACAAACATGTCTTCTCTGAAAAGAGAGATAAGAACTGTCCTTTTTGTTATAAATAGGAAGTCAGTATTTGTAGAAGGTAATTTCTTAATATACAATTAACTATGACCGGTTAAGGGAGCTGAGTACTGTAAGTCTCTACGTTCATAGGAATTCGGTACTTTTCATGTTTGCGTCACTCCAAGCAATTTTTGTGATTAAGTACAAATCAAGAGATATTTTCTTATGGCTCGAAATGATTTATGAGACACACCAACTGATTTCTCTTTCAGAGGACATCAAAACAGCATCATGTGGGGTTGCATCATAAGTCATGATTTTTCAAACTGAGGTCTCAGATGCTTTGAATAACATGGCTTTGAGATAGAAGCAAATACTCATGCCGGGCATTAGTTTTGCAATTTACTCAATACTCATGGATCTGGACTAGCAACTAGACCAGTTACAGACTGGGAGTGATCTGATTGGGTGAAAATTCACAAGTTTTCAGATTTCTAAAGTTGTGTGAAAAAATGGTGCTGTTTTGTGTCACAGATGGTTGGTGTGCATAGATGTTGAAAGTTGGAGTACCAAACCTGCCAGGGAAACTTTGTCATGAGGAGGTGCAAATTGATTTTTGAGCCCTGAAATTGTCAGGACTCAAAAAAATCATAATATTCAGCAAGATCAAATCTCTTAAATGGATGCATTTGTACTTGGTGAGATGTTTATGATACTACTGCATACATAGCACCTGAACAACTATTCTGGATAAATTGAGTGCTAGATTTATTGTGATTTTTTCATGAAATGTATGTTTGCAAGCTAACTTCTTGTTTGTCTGAGTTTCACTTTTCTACATAGCAATCATAACAAAACAGCACATTGAAAATTAGCCATTATCAGTGCCGCCATATCACAATTACAATCTAGCCAAAATTTATGGAATATCAATCTGAATGAGTATCTTTAATTAAACACTGACAATATTTTTGCTTATGATATGCAGGTACCTCTCTCAGGTCCAAAGCATCAGTTATAGTCTCAATGCAAACCAAAGAGACAACTCATTTGATGAGTGTTCTTGAAAAATCTTAATGAAAAACATCAAGAGGAATGAATACCTCAACTATCTGTGAAACAATTTCAATTGTTAACAATATTCACTTTCTTCTTAAAAACAAAAGCAGAAATCTTTTTGAACATACATGGGTGTGCTACCTTGGCACTTGCAAATTCTGTGACAACCATGGCAAGATTTGGGCTTGAACTGTTTATTTACATATCTCAACTTCTCTTGAGCATAGTGTGATTGTCAAGATTTGAAGTCGCAAATGCCCAAACTTTCAATGCAACTTAGTAAGTTTTGAATGCAATCAAGAGATCATATGTAGCATTTGCATGTTTAATCTTTTAGATTATACCATGATACAATTCTTAAGCAGTTATACATGCCCAGGCTGTGAAAAAAGATGCACAGGTGAAAAAATTAAAACATTGTTGTGTCTTAACATTAAATCTTGAATATCTATGATTATCCCATGGCAAGACTGATTGGATCAGTGCATAATTTATTTTATTATAGTGTACATAGTTTACTAGGGGTTTGCTGAATGTTGATTAGAACATCCTTTTCTAGAGCGGACATAGCTTTTCTCCTGTTTTCCACATGTTTGTGGTGTATTATGATTCTCACCTTGAGGATTTTTCAGACATTTGATTCCTCTTGATAATGTGGGAAAATATTGACTTTGCCTGCATACCCTTGATTCCTGACTTACATCAACCTTGCCTTCCATACCAAGAAAATGAGTTTTTCATGACATGTTTTTGAAAATGGAAAATACAATGACACTCCCTTACTTTTCCTTCAATAGAGGCAGAGTAAGTAAGAGACCTGAGTATGCAGGGACAAACTTCACCTTCCATTCTTTCTGGTGTGTCCAAAATCTCAGATTCCTGCATTTCAGGTATTTTGTGAATATGGGTGGACTTTCTTCAAGAGAGCCATTTCTCTGCAATCAGAGGGTCAAGGGCATATTGCCTTGATAGTATGGGGGGTGTTGCAGCACCAGAATTATTGGACTGATGTTTGGTGCGTTCTCTTTGATTGGGTTTGGTGACAACGATCACATTCCCATCATGGATACCCTCCCTTTTTTAATTGTGTGATTCTTGGTTTGCCACACAGTTGAGACAACTTAAAAAATGGGATATGCAGTTTAATTTTCTAATGTTACCCTCATGTCACTGCATTTCCAAAATTGCCCATAAAATTTTGAAGGATACCATTTTTGGATCAAATAGTGAGAGTTTGGAGGGACTTTCAATATTGAGAGTGATTACAAAAAAGAGCTGAAGGGCAACAATAAAAACAAGTCATAATTCTTGAACATTCCTAGATGATTCATGTGAATTCCTGTTTGGGAGATGTATTAGAATTTTATGCAATGTAAATATATGTGCAACAAAGAAACAAAAATATGGGTCCATTTTGTGAACACCTACAACATGATTATGGTACTTGGAATCATCCAAAATCGTGAATATTGGCTTGATTGTGCTATGTATGTTGGACGTCACTTGGACACTGACCCAGTACTGCGGAACTGGGTGTGAATTTGCATGTTTCAGAGCTGGAAGCCAATGTGGTACTGTGCCTGTTTCGGGCAACCCAGTTCAAGAACTGAGTTGTAAATTTTGCCTTGCCTTCACACTAGGACCAACACTAAACTAAGCATACCACCAACCCCAACCCCAAAACAAACCCCAACATGAATGCTAATGCTAACCTAACACTTACATTAGCATTAAGCCTAACACGAAACAGTAAGCATGCAATGCCACTTTGGGGAAGAATGGGTCTAAGTTTGGGAACTTGGTGCAAAATAGCTTCCAGTTCCAGAACATATTTCATAGTGCAATGGTTGACAAAATTGACCCCATTTCACTGCCCCCCCTTGTTTTTGGGCCAATATGTTGCCACCATTCAATTCTTCAGAAAAACTAGCCCCTATAGCCCTCTATTACAACATATATTGTCCTATTTTTACAAGAAATAGAGGCATGGTACAAATTTCTAACAATGTGGCAGCCTACTGGAGTAACAATCTCAATCCAATGTTGGATTCTTCAAAAGATGAAAATGAAATCCTTCACTTGGCATTGCATATGTGCTCAAACTAATCAACAATCAGCCATTGCCAAACCCAATACTAATCAAAAAAGTTGATAATCATCAGTTGCCAAAACTAAAACTAATCGACAATCTGCAGTTGCCAAAACCAAACCTAATAAACAACAGCTGCTGCTAAAACTCATTGATAATCAACAGTTTCCAAAAGTAGACAGCAATCAACAAGTACCATGAGACAATAAATTTTAATTGATTTACTTACAATGCTAGGAAAATATATGGAGAGATGAATATATCTCTAATAGTGATGGCAATATTTCTTTGGATAATCATAATAGTTAATATGAATTGCATGGGATTTACTACATTATTAACTCATATGAAGAGTCTCTGCATCAGTTGTTGGTGTAGAGCATCTCTTCTTTTTAACCACTGACAAGTCTGTAACACTTCAACCTTTCACTGGGTGACAATTCCATCACTCGTGCAATCCGTCTTTTTGCATGCAATAATTGAAATTACCGCTTATAAAAAATGTTGCCATTGTATGGCAGAAATGGTCCAAATTCTCATAGAATGATGCAAATTCATTGTATGACATAAATGGTCCAAATTATCATAGAATGACAAAAATTGGACCAAACCAAGTGGCTTGATTGTCACACGTGATGTGTTAGTGACGGCGATCATGACAGACCTGCTATTGCAATGGTATGTATTCTAGATGAGGTGAGCAGTGGGGGCTGCGGAAATCATCATTTTGCAGAGGAGTAGTGCTGCAACTTATTTTATGTTGCTCCCATAGAAACTCATATAGTTTGTATATGATTACATGCAACACGCTAGTGTATAGTTATTCTACTCCTAATTCTGCACAGATTCTGCACCATCCGTTTCACGTACGTCAAACGGTTAATATTAACTGTTGCAAAAGTATGGAATGGAATAGAAAAATATAGCACCAAAAATGCTAAAATTAACCATTTTACTAATGAATTACAGTTAAGACTTTTTGTTAAGAAACAGATAAGGGGTATCGTAGTGCACTTTTGATGTAATATGTGTCAGTAGGTTAACAAACCACAGGCAATGGTTTCTATTGCTTGCGACCTTGTAAGCACTTTTCCTTTCTGATACTACATCTGCTGCAAAAATGCATTTAGTACTGGCTTAATTTTAGGCAAATTCTGAAAAATGGCAGCAGCTGGGTAGAATATAATTTGTGTTTCTCCCAGCTCTATAATAGGGAAACAGGTATAATACACAATTCTACTGTGCAATACCTATTAATATCTTGCTACCTAGGTACATAACATACCAGGTACACACCTTACCACGAGTCAAGATTTTTTAAACACTGGCGGGCGAAGCATCGCGTGATGTACATCTCTATTGGGAGAGAGTGACGCGTCACAGGAGTACAGGATTGACAGCTGGAATGACTGCACAGCTTCTCTGCAAGCTGTCAGAAAAACTTCATACGATTAACACAGGAGTTCGCGTTTGATACAAAAAGAAGCCCTCAAGCTCTAGCAAGTGATGAGGCTAAGTTTTGGGGTCTTCACATATGTAGATGCTAGCTTCTAGCCATAAGTTTGTGTGACTGTTTGAACCAGTCTCAATGGCCGCTTCCATCCTATCAAGATAATAGTCAAGTGGAAGCAGTGTAAGAGATTTTTCTTTGGTCAAGACCGTGTGCAAGCAATAGTGGTTTGGGTAGTGGAGTCGTCGAAATCATCCATCGGGGCATCCTCTACGAATCAGCACAAACTTAACATTAAATCTCAAACATTGCCAGTTTGAGTATTCCTTACAGTATTTTCCTTCAATACATTAAAGGAATATGCCATCATTATCCAACCCCGACTCATTGCAGATCGTCCAAAAGTTTTGGGAGACCATCCGTCTACCTGGTCATGAGGTGATTGCAGCGGAGATGCAGCGGGCTCTCAAGGAAATCTGCCCTTCAATCAATACGTTCTCTTTTGACGTCGTCGATGAGATCCCCGAGGCTGGGTTAGCCGGTGGTGGTGTAGAACATCGTGAGTCACCCTTCACCTCTGTCGAAGTGGGGACTCCTCCTCCTGTAGTAGAATCGTGGAATCAGAACAAGGTGGTTGGTCTTTTCATCATCGAGGCGTCAGATACTTGCGGGGCGGCCTTCGGGACTGATATTCCCCATAGCTGCCGTGACTTCAAGGCTTGTGTTCTTCGTCGAGGTGGTGATGAAAGTGTTAAGTGCAGTTGGGGCAATCATATTGGGCCAAGGGTCAAACGTATGGGCCTACCAGTGTCTGATGGGTTCATGATTGCCATCCCAGTACCTTCGGGCACCAACCAAGTCAAACAGGTGTTTTCTCGTCCCGTGTTAGATCAGTCAGACCTTCTATTCCTTCAGCGTGATTCCTCCGAGTTTGTAGCCTTGATGTCCTATGAGTTTGAGCCTCGAGTGTGGAAGCTTCTTTTCAAATTGTATCCTGGGGCATCAGCGCTGGATCCAGCCAACGATGTCAAGATCTCAGCCCCGCCTGCCCCGACTACGCCATCTCGTCAGTTGTTGCTAGATCCAGTGTCAACTTAGCCCATTTCATCTCCAGGTCCGCACACACAGAGTTTTCAGCCAGTTAAGACTGAGGCTCGTGACTCATGGGACTTCAATGATGATCTACAGAGTCTCAACGCGGTGGCTTCAGGAAGGCCGGCACCTAGTCTCAACAGTAACGACCCAGCTTCCTCTCCCACTTCAGAGAGAGCTCGCTTCCCTTGGGATAGTCAGAGGAGTCACGCTTCGTTTCAGTCTTTCTCCCGTTATAATTCAATTCGTTCGAGGCCTCTGGACGGGCGGGAGATAATTGGCAAGAGGCTCTTGAGGTTGCTCTGCTCAAGGCAGACCAGGAAAGGATTCAGTTGGCCGATGAAGAGAGAGATCGATCTCTGGGTAGAACAATCACCGAGCTACGCGAGGCCAATCATAAGCTTAGGAGGGAATTGAGCAAGGCCACCCATTCTTTGCAGAAATTGCAGCAGGCTTCGCCTCGTCATCTTGGCGATACCCAGTTAGACCAGGCACTGCGAGGGGCCAGGGGGCCAGGCGTGTGGCATCCGAGTTGCATCTTCGGAGTTTGTAAAGAAGACTGATCTTCCAGATAACTTAAGTGGAGAGGTTACCATTCCACCTGCTATTATGACCCGGCTCCAGGCATGTGAGGCAGAGTTCCTAAACCCGGCCGGTACTGTATCCAAGCTGTTGGATCGGGTGGAGGTGCTGGAGGTGTCCAAAGTCGCCACTGCTATCGAGATGGGAGGCCATGTATTTGCTGATGAGGCTGCCACTGAAGCATGGGCACGCACCCACGCTGATCCTAACTTACACCGATTCTGTGTTGACTTCGTGTCGCTATTTCTTTTGGCCGAGCCTAAGTATGAGTCTATTAAGGGAGGTCTGGAGCAGAAGGCAGCTGCAGTCAAGGCTAACTTTCCATCTTTGGATCAAGCTACCATCGAGCTATCATATTCCATCACCTATCCTGATCGTGTGCTAAAATACTCCGATAAGGCAGATGCCCAGCTCGCTGATGGGTACACTTGGGCATCACAGTTCAGTAATTCGCGAGGCCTTTGAGGGTTATCACAATGGCACGCATCGCCGGGTGAAGACAGCTCTAGAGACAGTGGCGAGGGCCCTTAATGGAATTGATTATCACTTTCCCATCAGTACTCGCCCAAAGTCCAATGCGCATTTAAGGCTCAGCTTCAGCTGTCTGTCAGTCAGTGCACTGAGTTTTGGACTCTTTCCCGTTGTATAAACAGATTGCGGGAAGCGGTATGTCAGCCAAGGAGGCATGGAACCGGTGATGATTTTTGCCAAGCAGGTGTTCGCTGATGTTGCTTGGTGAGGGCCCCTATCTCTCAGGAGTCTATGGGCTCTATGATTTGGTCTTCTTTTCAGACTTCCAACATGCTTAAGGAGTATCAGAGGCACACCTGGGTCGAGCATCCTAAGACATCATCCATTCTGGATCTTACCTCCATGAGAAAGGAGGGCAGAGCTATTGAGGAGGTAACCTCCAAGCTAACTGCTCAGACTACCTTGGTTCTAAGTTTCAAATTCCGACGAATTCTGCAGAATTCAGTTCTACGGAAATACTGCAAATTTTACCAGAACCACGTTCCGTGGTTCCGTTTTCTATTTTATTATTAGACCAGAATCTACATATTTAGCTTGAATATGTGACATCAGAATACATAGGGTCTATCCGGAACTATTGCAGAACCACAAGCGGTATCCAAAATGACCATGTGCCAGCACATCACTGCAGCGTGTGTCTGCTCATCGCATTTTCATTGCCATTATCACACACACCGCAAAAGCGAATTTACCATGGGATTTCATTAGCTGCTTCTCCATCATTGCTCCCTCATTCTGAAATTAAAAGCATTGCCTGCCAGTTCGTCCCGCTAGAAATTGCACCGCAACACGGCGGTGAGAGTGCTTTTCCCTTTGTCATTTGGCTTCCTCCATTTCAATTATTTTCTCACTCACGCGAGATTTTCCAATTAAATTGCTATTCCATCGCGGCGTCAGTGGCCCTCCCTCCCTCTCAAGAAACTTTTAGCCAGCCACTTGGCTACCCGCTCATGAATCACATTGCAAGCGCGGCAACGGTGACGCCTCTATTTTAATTTTGTTTCCCCACTAAAGTTTTCTCGCTTTGATTTTCCAATTAAATTGCTAATCCACTGCTGGCGTCAGTGGCCCTCCCTCCCTCTCCAACAGACTTTTGAGCCAGCCACTTGGCTCCCCGCTCTGCGAATCACATTGCTTGCGCGTGGCGGCGAGTGCGCCTCCATTTTAATTTTGTTCCCCCACTACCAAAGTTTTCTCACTTTTGATTTTCCAATTAAATTGCTAATCCACTGCTGGCGTCAGTGGCCCTCCTCCCTCTCCAACAGACTTTTGAGCCTGCCACTTGGCTACCCCGCTCGCGGATCACATTGCGCGTGTGGCTACGGTGAGTGCGCCTCCATTTTAATTTTGTTTCCCCACTACTGCAGTTTTCTCACGCTTTGATTTTCCAATTAAATTGCTAATCCACTGCTTCAGTGGCCCTCCCTCCCTCTCCAACAGACTTTTGAGCCTGCCACTTGGCTACCCCGCTCGCGGATCACATTGCGCGCATGGCATTGGTGAGTGTGCCTCCATTTTAATTTTGTTTCCCCACTACCAAAGTTTTCTCACGCTTTGATTTTTCCAATTAAATTGCTAATCCACTGCTGGCTCAGTGGCCCTCCCTCCCTCTCCAACAGACTTTTGAGCCTGCCACTTGGCTCCCCAGCTCATGAATCATATGCGCGCATGGCATTGGTGAGTGTGCCTCCATTTTAATTTCTTCCCCACTACCAAAGTTTTCTCACGCTTTGATTTCTCCAATTAAATTGCTATCCTCTTAATGGCATCAACACCCCTCCCTCCTTCTCCAAGAGACTTTTGAGCCTGCCAATTGTATCAACAGCTCATGATTCCCTTAAAGAAAGAGGCAGAGGTGAGTGCTGCTCTTTTTCCTTTTGCTTCCCTCCCCACTTCCATCCTTATCTCACCTTCAATTGTTCCTTTGAATTGCTATGACATCACGCCCCTCCCTCCTTCTCCAAGAGACTTTTGAGCCTGCCAATTGTATCAACAGCTCACGAATCCCTTAAAGAAAGGGCAGAGGTGAGTGCTGCTCTTTTCCTTTTGCTTCCCCTCCCCATTTCCATCCTTATCTCACATTCAATTGTTTCATTCTGATATGGAGTTGGCATCCTTCTCTCTTACATCAATACAATTAATATGTCAGATCATCAAGGCCACCAATTAGGCGAGTTCATCGATGACGATGATATATCAGATCATGAACCGCCGAACTTGACTTGGCTATTCCCAAAGTTCCTGAAGAGGATAGTAGCATAGATGGACTACCAACATACCTCAAGACTGTGTGGGACACCGGGAAGGTAGAAAAACGATTCACCCTCAGACAGGGAAGAAGGTATGGAAGTGCCACTTCTGCAACGGAATGTGGTTGGAATGGAACCATACCAAGGCGGTCGGCCACGTCACGGAGGCGGTAGGGACATCGCTAGCTGTAAGATGATTCCACCCCAGTGGAGAAAGGTATTCAGTGCATTTTTAATTCTAAACTCCAAGCACGTGCCAAGAGAGCGGAGGATCTCCATAACTTCAATTTGTCTCTCGCAGAAAGTCGAATGCAATGCTCCTATACAGCTTCAAAAGATGCATCCCTCTCTGCTAGGAATCCAAAAAGCATTCTCCTTCCAACATGGAGTTATCACTGACGCCTAACAGTTCTGTTGTCTCTACAATATCTAAACCATCAGGCGAAGTTGGCATGAAGAGGCAGAAAGTTTATCACCAACAGAATTTGTCGAATACTATACCAACAAAGAAAGCTCCTCGAGGCGGAAAGGCAGCTGAGTTTGATGATAAATCACTTCATTACTGCTAACGCACTTCCATTCCATCTCTGAATGTCCCTTACTGAACAGGATGTTAGTGTTTGCAAGGAACACAACCAACTCCTACAAGCCACCGAGAAGGACAGAGATGAGTGGCATTACTTGATGCAAACTACACCGCCTACCAAACTTCCTCCATTGCATCGCTTCTCATGAATGCCAACATTTTTGGCCTAGGTATATATGGTGATGGAGCCACCATCGGTAAAATTCCCATGATGAATGTCCTTGCTGCTTCGGCTGGTAACCCAAATTGTGTTCTTGACATTGTGGATTGTAGTCGTCACATGAGTGAAGGCGGCAAGAAAATGATACTATATATGTCAGCAGATGTTGCCTAAAATGCGTTTGCTTGATCCTGATAGAAACCTGTTTGATTGGATTTCATTTGATGGGGCAAGTAATGTTCAGAAAGCTGGTTCATTGATTGAACAATACTTTCCTCGATGCACTGTTACTATTGGGGTGGAGCACACTGTATCCCTTCTCTTTGGAAAAGTCATGTCCATTCGTCCAATGAAGGAAATGTGTGGCTTCGCTAAAAGGTTTGTGAAAACATGTGTCCGTTTAAGAATTACACAGTATCTAAGATATCGTTTTTTCTTCCTGATAGCTCAGGGAAGTTTTGGCTCTGTCAGACATGCGCCGCACTCAGTCTTCCGGAAGATCAGTCAAGTTCATAACAATGGTAAGACGCTTCTGTTCATTGAACCTTCTGAGTGTAGGATGGGTGGGAGGCCCTCCAGTTACTAAGGGTCTTACGGTTGAAGGACACCATTATGGAGGCAACCATGAGTAAAGTCTTCGTGGAAGAAAGAAATTCCACTTCATTAGGGAAATCGTGAGGCACGAAGGCTTTTGGGACTTACTCTTTGCTATTTGCCAGTGTTGGTACCCTCTGTTCCGTCTTTTGAGGCTTGCTGATCTTGCAATTGGAGGAATCGACAAGGTGAAGTATTATGTATGTCAAATGGACAGACTCCTTGACTCAGGGTTGAGGAATGTTCTTCTGAAGTGGAGAAGTCCAGACTGTCCATATTACAAGCTCCTTCTCGCTTCTACTAGAAAGATTGACACCAGAGGAGGTCTCAGTTCATCTATTGAAGGCCTGACTGAGGAAACATACAAGACTGAAGAAGCAGGCAAGTACTTCTTATGTGTAAAATCCCATTTTCCTGACCAATACTCAATTACTTTTAACCTATTCATCATAGATGATGAATCTAGCTCTGATGAGGACAGTGTTAGTAGTATTGAGGAGACCAAGCTGCAGAGTCAGACGATGAGCCCAAACCTGAAGAGCCCATGGATGAGTTTCAGAAATTGGAGTACTGGGCCAAGAAGCATGTCATGCATCATAGACCAAGGCTTTTACCTGACCACATTCGGGCAGCTTATATCTGCAGTCCACATACAGAAGTGATGAAGCATGCATTTGATGTGAATAACCTTGACCCTGAAGATCGCTTGGCCTGTGAAAGGCTTTTGAAGAAGCTAATGGTCCCCGTAGGAATTGCAGACGAACAAGAGCGAGAGAGGACTGAAGCAGAGGTCATTGATACCTTTCTGACAGAACTAGAACTATTTCAGACAAGGAGTGGACCATTCCAGTCGTCACATTTGGATAATTGCAGAGGACCGAAGACAATGGCACATGTGTGGCATCACAAGTACTCCTATCCATTCACAAAAGTATTTGGTAAGTTTGCATGTTATGTGACATCCAAACCAACAGGAATTGGAGGGCGGAGCGCCATTGGAAAGCCGTGAAGAGAAACAAGAAGGGTAAGCGGGGAAACCTCTCGACAGACAAAGCCAAGAAGTTGTCATGCATCACAGCAGCCTACAGTTATGAGAGGGCACGATTGAGGAGAGTGGAGTCTCAGAAGGCTGGTAAACTGTGGGAAGATGATGACTTTGAGAATTATGATAAATTCTGCTCACAACAACTTTTGGAGATTCCTATGACAGTCACAAGAATTTTCAGGGCATGGGAAGAGGGTTGGGAGAAAGTTCAGTTTAATAGTGCTGGGGATGAGAGGTTTGCTGCACGGTTTTTGGCTAAGTATGAAAACTTGGCATGGTATGATCCTGATTCGAAGAAGCTCATGCACTCAGCGGTTGGGGATTGTGCAGTGTTGATAAAGCTGGACAAGAATAGTGAAAGGAAGAGAGAAAAGGGAAAAGGATGGGCATATGTTCTGATGGGGATGTACGATGACATATATGATGAGGACAGAAGTCGCCTGGAAAATGATCCCTGTAGTTATGAATTCTATGAGATGAGCAGTGCCGGTGGGGAGGATTTTTATTGGATGGTTACGAATTTTACAAAGTTAATCGTGTGCCTGGGTTTAGGATTTGTGCCTATGATGAGTGTGATAGTCTAGGGAAGTGAATGACAACGACGATGAATCAAATGATGATGACAGTGAGCCAATTGGGTGATAGAAGAGTTTGCTTTCCCACCATTGTGTTGTTGTGGGTTTTTCAGCAAACTAGATAGCTGTGTGATTTTTGTAAACATAAAGGAGAGACTACTGAGATTCTGGTGAATTACTGGATTATTACTGGAATATTACTGGAATAATACTGGTACATTACTGGAACATTACTGGAATATTGCTGCTCATGAAGCTACACCAAGAAGACATTAGATTACTGTCAGAGTTCTGATTACTGTCAAAATGACAGTAATATTACTGTGGTGACGAGGAGTAGGAGTCACAGTAACGTGACATCACCTAGATCCTACCTAGATGAGGGAAAAATACTGGTTCTGGTAGGAGTACCGAATTCTGGTCAGTAACCAGTAACTAGTTCTGATTACTGACCCTTGGACCAGAATCTAAAAATCGGAATTTGAAACTTAGCCTTGGTTAATCGTCACTCTGGAGACATTAAGAAGATACAGGAGGAGATCAAGGATCTTAAGAAGAAAAATCATACGGCTTCCTGATCTAGGGAGGCTCTACCTCAGCAGGAGATGGCTGGGGAGCACTCCTTACTGGAGGCCGGGGAATTGACACTGCCCGTAACAGCAGATGTCAGGGGTCCTGCTAACACTGTGAAGTTATTGTTGGCGAGCAGATGGCAGTTGAAGTCTTCACAAGTGTTGGCAGAGAAAATCGTTCAAGGGTGAGAGTACAAGTCATTGGGGATTCGTCCTTCACCTGGATTGATCTAGTCTACCAATGGGGGGCCTACATTGAGGCAGTTGTGTTTGATAGTATCAATGATAATCAAGATCTAAGACGGCACTTACACAACAAGTATCACTGTCCGGTCTTGTCATCGGCTACTGCTCTCAAGCTCCCGCCTCATGAACCTTCGCATGGTATTGTGTTCGCCACTGTAGCCACCGATGAGGATAGAGATGCTGTGCATAGACTCTTTGCAGCATGGCTGCCAGCAGAACTTGTCATAGCTGCTCCCTGCAAGTTGACACGACGGGAGGCTAGGCAGCTGGTACCGGAACACTCGGGTTTCTACTACTTCAAAACTTCAAAGGTCAGACATTCTGATTTTGGCGGCGCTACCACGTCTGTCTGGATTATCATACATCTTTCACTAACCAACAACAAGCCTACTTCCTTGACTGAGCTAATGACAGGAGAACACTACTTCCAGCCTTTACAGGCATCACTTGATGATACCTTGGGGGGTCTCAGGAGCGGTTTCTCTTCGAACCTTGCTTTGGCGAAAGTTACTTGGGCACTGTTAGGCTACGTAATTCTGATGTATCACTGAGGGTGTATGATGCCGAAGGGCTAGCACCCAACCTTGCAGCAATCAAACCCATCTTCTTGTTCTTTTGGGTTAAAGCAGACAGCGTCTGGAGCAAGACTGATAAGGTAATGCGACCTGTCCGTTTGCATGAGCTGTTTTCAGTCTGGGATTTCGAAGGGAAGCTGTCTCTCCGTGGTATGTCATCAGAACAGGCTTTGTTACTTCTCCATCGACGCCTACAATCTCCCCCCGGAAAGATCTCGCGTTTGTTGGCTCATTACCTTCTTCAGCGTAAAGCCGAGTCGTTTCTGCAAGGGAGTGTTCATCCACAGCCACCACCGCAGGCTGAGCTGTCATCTGACATTCCCTACTCTCCCATGGAGCTAGCTGCTGAGGTTAGGGCGGAGGCATCCTGTGCAGATGATGCGGAGATTGATCTTTCTACTTGGGCATTGCCAGGTGAAAGCAGGAGGATGGCCGAAGCACGAATGAAGTTGCGGAACTTTGCAGTGCATTGGTGGAAACACTTCAAATGCAAACAGGCAGCCAATTGGCTGAGTGAGCACGGAGACAGCAAGGTTGATGCGCCTGCGATAACCAAAGCCATCAGACGTATCCAGGCATGTCGCTACTTTAAGTGGGTCCAAGGCAGTCAAATATTCTACTGGCTGCTTCCCAAGGAGTGGCATGCTGATTTCAGAGATGGTATCGAAATTTGGCGGCTCCCTAACACAACTCTCCGGCAAGGTAGGACAACTAACATACCTACAGAAACGAGAGAGCATGAAATCCTCACCCGTGAAAAGATTTTTAAGATGTGGTTCAATTGGTATCTGGAGAATGAGGGTCCAGGATCTGTACGCCTAGTTATCCCACGCTTCACAGTACCTAAGGCCGATGATGTTCGGGTGGTCTGGGATTCTAAAGCCAATGGGCACAATTCAGTGCTTTGGGCGGCGTCGTTCATCCTTGGCGACTTTCGTGATTTAGAAGAAATAACTGTTAAGTGGCTGTCGCAGTCGGTCGGCAGCTACTTGAGTGCAGGCAGTCCTGATGAGGACTATTCCCAAGACGCAAGCAGCTTTATCAAGTCTTGGCATGCTGATATTGATGTCGGTCAACAGTTTCATAATTTCACTGCTCATAAGAAAGATAGACCTTACCTTGGTGTTCGGATGTATAACACAGCCAATGACGGCTCGGTTGAGACAGATTGGCTTGCTTGGTTTAGTGTCCTACATTTTGGAGGCAGGGCCTCCCCTTACATTGCAGGCATTGGGCAGCAGCGGATACTGGAGTGGGCCAGAGGGCCTCCTCACCATCGAGTTTCACCATTTCGATTTACCCGGGTTGTGCTTAATCTACCTACCATGCTCACCTGGGATCCTTCTCTGCCACGAGTGCTGTGTCTGCGAGAGGATGGAGAGCTAGCCTCTGCTGAGGTGAATTACGTGGATGATATTCATCCAACGCCCCGTGGCAGGGATAATGCCAATGCCATAGCGGCAGCCAAGTGGTTGCGGTCCAGGATGAACTCTGTGGGCAACCAGGCGGATGATAGAAAGTATCGAGCTCCTACCTGCCGACCTGGGGCATGGAAAGGAGAGATCATGCATACGGATCAGCCTTTTCCCCGTAAAGCCACCACAACCAAGAAATGGTTACGGTTCAAGTCTGGACTCTCGTGGATCCTTGAGAGATCTCACATATAGCGGACGCGGTGCCGACGGCAGAGCTAAGGCGAATTGCTGGACTTGGTGTCAACATTACTGAAGTCTACCAAGACAGCAGATGCTATTTGAAGGGTTTCTTCAACGCTATTGAGGCCTTCAGGGCCAATAGAGATCTCAATGGTTGGCGCATGTGGGTAGATGTAGAAGAGGAGTCTGGCAACGTCGAAGCGGTAATTGATGACTCTGGTCTCACTACACTTCAGTTAGAAGACTCAATGGAAGCTGCAGAGCGACTTGAGGAGGACAATGCTGGGACAACGGAGGCCGTTGTAGGCTACCCAGCCCTCACCCCCATTACACCAGAGCTCTTGGACCATTGTCATGCCTTGCTAGAACTCATGGAAGGTGATCTTCCCAGAGAAGTTTATGTGCGCCCTTCATTGGCTAATAGCTATAGATATTATGTCGGTGATGCCTCACGGGAAGGGCAGGGAGGTGCTACACAATTCCCGAATGGAACAATTCGCGGCTGCAGAGCCGTTTGGAAAAGGGATTTTGCTGAAGGGGGTTCCAATCTTCGGGAGGCCACCGCACAGGTCAACCATCTAATCAATGAAATCCAGACAGGTGTCCATGATGGTTGTGCTGTGTGGGCTTTCACAGACAATGCCGTCTGGTCAGCAGTATGGTTGAAGGGTCTATCAACGGCGAAGCATTTGTTTGAGCTCACACTCAAGTTAAAGATCATGTGTAGAGCCCATAAGGTCTACCTCAATGTCTGTCACATTTCGGGAGATCGAATGATAGAGACCGGAATTGATGGATGGTCTAGAGATGACTTCGAGAAAGGTATTTCTTTGGGCTATGACTTACGAAACTATTTACCAATCGCCAGGTCAGCATTTGATGTGGCTGATGTCACACTCAGGCCCTGGTTGAAAAGTTGGATGGGAAGTGATTATTCAGAGCCAGTGACTCCAATGGGATGGTTCTGGGACGGCCATCAGCCTGGAGTACATGTTTGGGCTCCTCCACCGGGAGCAGCTTTAATTGCACTAAAGCAGCTCTCAAGAAGTCGAATGAAGCGGCGTCATGACGTCACACATGTTGTTCTGATTCCACGGATTCTCTATTTGGAGGAGTGGCAGTTCCGGTTCGAGAAGGAGATGGATATCTGGTTTGTCATGCATTCCGGTGTCTCTTGGCCTCGTTTTGCTCATGAACCTCTGCTTGTTGGTATTTCTTTTCCCATGTACAGGTCCTATCCATGGCTACTCCGATTGGAATCCGAAAAGGTGGTGGAAATCGGACGTGCCTTGTCTAAGCTGTCAAAAGAGAGTCACATACGAGTCGGGGATCATCTGCGCCAATTATGGGGTAACCCGCGGGCACTATCAGAAGTGCAGCGGAGCCTGGTGCGCTAGTTGTTTTGGTGCTCATGAACTGGATTGCTTTGAGGTAAAGCTTCCTCGGGACTTCAATGGAGCATCCTTAGCTGAGCTAGATGATGAAATGAGGTTCAAGACAGCTAGACCCGGAGATCACATTTGCTCCTCCTTCCAGTGTCCCAACTGTCACTCGCAAAATATTCGGGGTCGTGATTTAGACCCTGGATATGCTAGGGACCAAGCCTTTGAGGCGTTGGTGATTCGAGCCACGCTGGATGCCTTCTGGGCCCACGCCACCACCACTGTGGAAGCGCATGTTGCACAGGTTAGGTTTATGGCAAGGTATGGACGATCACTTGATATCTCACCCATGCCAGCGTTGGGTCCTTTTCCCCTCTATCAACATAATGGGATGCTAGAAGCTGTGTTGCTTCTCTTGCGTTCTCTGGAGAAAGGTAAAAAGAAAGCTATTGGGGTCCAGTATGGAACCGCTCGGAAGGTTAGAGCCACCCTCACCGTTTTATGGGAAGCTTCGCCTGAAAGCCTAGCGGACATAGTGCTATCAACAGGGTCACGCAAAGGAAGGTATGTGGGTACCTGTAATCCAGCTGAGTCTTGCTGGTACGAACACTTCAACAAGGGCGTACGTGCGCGAATGGGGGATATTGTCTCCCAGGACCGCGCCTATACCATTGAGGGACTCCATGCACTCATTGAATCATATGAGAAGGATTGGGAGTGCTCGGGGTATGGCATTGACTTAAAGAAGATGTGCTCTTGCATGTTCCTCTTGGTATCCAGTCTTGGTGGAATGAGAGGCTTCGAAGTCATGTGGACTGATCTGGCAGCACTTCGTTATGACTTAAGCTACTGTGAAGAAGTCTCAGACTTCACCGCAATATCTTGGCCAATCGTTGGTAGATTCAAGGCACACGATGGATTGCTAGGATGTTACATGATTCCAATCGCGGGTCTAACAAACTCTGGTATCAATTTCTTCGAATGGACTCAGAGGTTTGTAGGGCGCCTGGCCATGGAGGGACACTGTGACGGTTGGGCTTTTAAGAAGGCAGACGGTTCTAGAGCTAAGGCATCTGAATATATGCGGGACATATTTGATCGCTTGGAACATATTCAAGAGACAACAACTCTGATTGACAAGGATTGCGATGTTAGGGTTGAATATGGCGCGCAAAGGTCAGGGCGGCGCTTCCTCACTACTCATGCAACCATACAGGGAGTCACGCCACATGTCATTGAGCTTCAATGCCGATGGCAAACTGACCAAGCCAATGGGGACCGTTCGGTAGTGCGATCAATGATTCATCTTTATTCAGAAATTAGGAATATGAAGAAGACTCTGATTCAGCCTTCCCAGGTGTGCTGAAGGGCTGCACTGGCACCCCGCCTTCTTGGTTCGGTTATGGGGGAGTGTAGCCCAGGGGACCGGCGAAGTGTGTGTAGCAACAAAGGTTTGGGGATCTATTCAGCAGACACTTTAGGGGTCTATTCTTAGTCAGGGATATCTCCATCCAAGCTGGCCAGCCCGAGACGTTTCCGGCCTGGCTTAGCTGAACTGGCTGTAGAGTTGCTTCTAATTGCTCACACTCAGGCTCTTGATAGGAACTGAGCATGCGCAGGGGTGGTGTGGAGTAGGAACTCCAACACACTATGTTGCTCACATACTGTTGCATAAATGTATTAAGTTGGGATTTCACTGTCATCACCTATTTCGGGACTAGGATCGATCTCCCATCGCGTGATGTACATCTCTATTGGGAGAGAGTGACGCGTCACAGGAGTACTGGATTGACAGCTGGAATGACTGCACAGCTTCTCTGCAAGCTGTCAGAAAAACTTCATACGATTAACACAGGAGTTCGCGTTTGATACAAAAAGAGAAGCCCTCAAGCTCTAGCAAGTGATGAGGCTAAGTTTTGGGGGTCTTCACATATGTAGATGCTAGCTTCTAGCCATAAGTTTGTGTGACTGTTTGAACCATCCTATCAAGATAATAGTCAAGTGGAAGCAGTGTAAGAGATTTTTCTTTGCCCACCCACCCACCCTTGGATCTATTCAGCAGACATGCTGCCTACTTTAGGGGTCTATTCTTAGTCAGGGATATCTCCATCCAAGCTGGCCAGCCCGAGACGTTTCCGGCCTGGCTTAGCTGAACTGGCTGTAGAGTTGCTTCTAATTGCTCACACTCAGGCTCTTGATAGGAACTGAGCATGCGCAGGGGTGGTGTGGAGTAGGAACTCCAACACACTATGTTGCTCACATACTGTTGCATAGATGTATTAAGTTGGGATTTCACTGTCATCACCTATTTCGGGACTAGGATCGATCTCCCATCGCGTGATGTACATCTCTATTGGGAGAGAGTGACGCGTCACAGGAGTACTGGATTGACAGCTGGAATGACTGCACAGCTTCTCTGCAAGCTGTCAGAAAAACTTCATACGATTAACACAGGAGTTCGCGTTTGATACAAAAAGAGAAGCCCTCAAGCTCTAGCAAGTGATGAGGCTAAGTTTTGGGGGTCTTCACATATGTAGATGCTAGCTTCTAGCCATAAGTTTGTGTGACTGTTTGAACCATCCTATCAAGATAATAGTCAAGTGGAAGCAGTGTAAGAGATTTTTCTTTGCCCACCCACCCACCCTTGGATCTATTCAGCAGACATGCTGCCTACTTTAGGGTCTATTCTTAGTCAGGGATATCTCCATCCAAGCTGGCCAGCCCGAGACGTTTCCGGCCTGGCTTAGCTGAACTGGCTGTAGAGTTGCTTCTAATTGCTCACACTCAGGCTCTTGATAGGAACTGAGCATGCGCAGGGGTGGTGTGGAGTAGGAACTCCAACACACTATGTTGCTCACATACTGTTGCATAAATGTATTAAGTTGGGATTTCACTGTCATCACCTATTTCGGGACTAGGATCGATCTCCCAGCTAGGCTTGTCCCTTTAGTGTCCGGTGTCAGGATAATACTAAGTCCGCCAACGAAAATGTGTCCTCCAAACTTGGTAATCCCAGCCTTCCTCGTGCGAGCACGAGGGAATCAATACATATTACAATCCAAACATAAGCTCTCTCCTTGCCTGCCATCACTTGTTAGGTTCCATCCTATACGATACAATACCGAGGAAGATGATCCTCGCGATCCAGACAGCAGGAGAAAAAACCGAACCAAACGAGCCTGACGAATTTGTTTTCTGGGTAAAACACAGACGCCGCAACATAAATCAGCTACAACTTTACGCCGTGTTGTCAAACGGAGCGCTTATGCTCTTCCCGAAGAGGGTCATCTCTTCCGCGTTGTACGCAGCGAAATTCCTGCGAGTCATTCACGGCAACACACAGAACGCAAGGTTGGCGCCTTACGTCCATCGCCATGTTCTCGCCACGTATCCCATTCTGCAGAATCTTCCGCTCGCAGCTTTGTAATACTTCTACAGTGATCATGTTTCGACCGCATCCTTCCACTTCTCGTTTTGGACATGTCAACTCACGTCAGTTACATCAACAAAATTATTCCAATAATCACGCGTGGCATGGAAGATTACTCTTTCGTTGCATGTCGGATCGAACGCCAGGTTTCAGCTTCTTTGGTTTCCAAAAGGGATTGAGGCATCTACTAACGCTGGGGCGTAACAGCAACAATTCGTTATTGACGCATCTCAGTTCCCAACGCAGACACGAGCGGATCAAACGATCCTATTTTCATCTTAGATATCTCTCGACCACTCCAACGAACGGCGGATCCTCTAATAACAAGTCAGAGGACACCTCAGAAAGTGACTCCCAATGGATGGAACCCATAGATCTATCAAAGTTCAAAACACACAATCATGAACCACCGCCCATATCCAAAGTCCTTTCCATTTTATTACCTGAGTACAAGTGGCTAACATTTGCAGTGGGGGCATTGACCATTTCTACTGCGGCGACGATGCAATTTCCTAACGCAATAGCGATGATGATTGATATCTTGAATGGGGTTGGAGTGGAGGGTTTAGATGTTGTTGTTGGTGGTTTGGAGAACTCTTCGGCTGTTGTGAATATCGATGCTGTTGCCGGCGATGCGACACAAGCTGTACCTATAACAGATGTTCAGTTATCTGTGCAACATCAACAACAAATACAACAAATGAAATCGATAGCCCTTCAAATGGTGGGCTATTTTACTGTCGGTGCTGTTGGTACCACCATTCACTCGGCCATGTTTGATTCTGTTGGGCAAGTGAGTTGGATTATCAATATTGTCAATTGATTGTATCCTGGTCCAGTCTGCGCTTGGTCAGGTCTCACACCAACCGCTTTCCTTCTTTCTTTTTGATTCGATAGAAAATTGGAGCAAGACTTCGCAAACAGTTGTTTACCACAATCATGCATCAAGATATCGCTTTCTTTGACCAGGTGAGCATCATAGGAGAAAAAACGCATGTGTTTAATACCAATTTAGTTGATACGTCTAACTTTACCTACATTTTGTTAAGAATCGAGCAGGGGAACTAGCTAATCGATTATCCACCGATGTTCACGAGGTAGCCGAACATTTAGTCCAAAATATTGCACATTTCTTGACCAACCTTGTTAGGGTGATCACGGCCATTTGGAGTATGATTGCGATAAGTCCATTACTTACTTTTTATCTCTCGCCGGTCGTGCCATTGCTGACTGGATGCGCCGCATTCTACGGTAAATTTATCAAGACTTGGTCAAAGCAACATTTAGATGTTTTAGCTCATTCTACTCATGTGGCAACGGAGCGATTCTCCGGAATCGCCACGGTGTTGTCCTTTGGTCAGAAACGAAAAGAAGTGGCACGCTATTCGAGCGTTATTGAAGCTGCATATGGGTATGCCAAAAGAGTTGCGATATTTCAAGGAGCGTTTTTTGGTTCGTCTCAAATGGTGGGGAATATGGCATTATTGGGAGTTTTGTGGGTGGGGACGACACATGTTTTTGGTAAGCCTGTTGAGAGGCTCTTAATTTATTTCGATTTGAAATAGGCTAACTGCGTATCTATTGTTAGCTGGACAGATGACGCCTGGTCAATTAGGTGAGAACTCTCTTTTCAGCAAAACAAAACATTAAGGAAATTATGACCGAAATCTAACTGTTATTCAACATTCTTCAAATAAATTTTCCTAGCTGGATTTTGCATGTATGCTGCTATCCTAGCCGAGGGAGTTGGTGAAATATCAGAAAGTGTAGGAGGATTTCTAAAAGCACAAGGGAGCGGTGCTCGTTTATTTTCTCTGTTGGATAAAGATACCTCTTTTGATACAAGTAATATACAACCCGTCGCATCAGATGTCATCCAAACGCAACACCTAAAGCTTCCACCCAATTACAAACCAACTATTGAATTCCGAAATGTTCAATTCTCTTACCCATCTCATCCTGCAGTACCAATCTTGCAGGAAGTTTCATTCAGTCTGACAAATGGTGAATTTTTGGCCCTTACTGGTAGCAGTGGTAGCGGCAAGTCGTCGATAATTTCGTTGCTCTTGAGATTTTACGACCCTTCTCGTGGTGGTATTACAATTGATGGCGTTGATATAAAGGATTTGGTGAGTTGGATGTTTGTATGTGAGATGTTATTGTTACTTGAATTCAGTTACTCATATTTCACACTCTGATTATCGGACAAACACATAGGACATTGAATGGCTGAGGTCACAAATAGGGACAGTTCGGCAAGAACCTATACTTTTCCATGCCAGTGTCTTTGAGAATGTAGCTTACGGGAAACCTGATGCCACCAAGAACGAAGTAATTGAAGCTTGTAAGAATTGAATGTAGTTGCAAAACCCACATGAAGCTTCAGTTTTGTTTTTCTCAACCGTTACTGCTGCTTGCTTTCCACCAAACAGGCATTGCTGCCAATGCCCATCACTTTATCTTGGATTTACCGAATGGGTATGTACTTAACTTCGCTAGCACCGAAGCATATCAGTCTCATTTTGTTCTGTCGAAATTTACTTCATAAAACACATTTCTTCTGTGCTTAGCTATGACACTATTGTAGGAGAACGAGGAGCCAGTGTAAGCGGAGGTCAAAAGCAAAGGCTAAGCATCGCACGTGCATTACTTACGAAGCCTCGTATTTTAGCCTTAGGTTCGTCTAACGAAGAAAACCATTCATCAGTTTCAGTTGAATTTCATATCCTTGATGTGATAATGCTTCATTTTTCTCTCTATAATTTTACAGATGAAGCATCCTCCGCGCTAGATGCAGCTGGCGAACAAGATGTTCTCCAGCGATTACGTAATCTTCTTGAGAGTAAGGACAATAACTTATCTGCCGTATTATTTGTAACACACAAAAAGAGTGTAATGAAGGCCTGCGATCGGGTGTTGGTATTGAGCGATGGAAGAATCATAGAGAAAGGATCCTACGATTTTTTGGACAAGACGAAGGGGGACCAACTCCGAAAGTTGATGATGGGCGAAAGTACGGAGCTCAAGTAGAATGCTACTTTGTGTTAGTGTGCTATGTGTTCTAGGTGGTTTTCTAGTGTCTTGTCAAGACTAATATCAGTCATCTCTTTAAGACAACGTCCATTTTCAAAGCAATTCTGTTCGTTTCATGTATTCAGTAATTGATCCACTCCAATTTATAGACTATGCCATTATATATACTGGCATGCTCATATACATACTGATGCATAATGCTCCCATGATTTTGTGTTGCAGAAGATGGCAAGTTATGTATATAGGCATGCCAGTTCATTTACACTCATAATGGTATGCCATTTATGAAGGTTCTGTGACACCAAAACAGAGCAAAAATCATGCATACAATACCCTGTCAAGAAGCCAACAGAAGTTATTGTATCAAAGGTTGATAGAGAGTTCTAGGTTTTAATTGGCATGATGTCAAGGGGGAAAATCCATGGATTGTCGGACCCAAATCGAAGATTTTCTATACAGGAGCTAACTGATTCTATGGAATTCCGCCTACAATTTCTACACAATCTTTACGTAGGTTCATGAGAACTGACATCTCTCTTTCCTCGGGATCTCTCACTTCCTGTCATGCTCATAAAATAATTAGTATCATTGAACAGACGTCGACCATCACATTCGTTGAAATAACTTCTTCTTCTGTCACCTTCGACATTCCATTCGCAATCTACTCTCGTAACACCACCACAAGGAGAGCGACATGAGCCTGTCTTTCTGGAACCCAAACTCTGTCTTCGCAGGCTATGATGATCATTACTTTGATCCCTTGGCCTCTACTCTAATTGGGATCTCTCCAACCCTCACCAAATTCAAGACAGATACAATGCGCCTATCTTCTCCACGCTATGAAGTGACCGAGAATGATAAACAGTTCCGCCTAGCTATTGATGTACCAGGTGTGAAACCGGACGACATGAAAATCGAGCTTGAGCATGAAGGGCGTGTGCTACACATGACGGGAGGGCGCAAGCTCAAAACAGACAAGTCTGTCGAGGAGTACAAGTTTGAGAAGCGCTTCACTCTCGGTAGGGATTTGGATACATCTAAAATTACTGCCCACTTGGCTGATGGTGTGTTGGTGTTGACCGCACCGAAGAAAGAAAAGATGCCTCCCATGAAACAGGAAATTGCGATTACACAGGGCGAGGCACCAGCAATGATTGAGCAGTAAAATGCTTGTATTCGAATTGTAGGCATGCTTGATTTGTTGATAAGATGAGCAATGATATTATGATGTTTTCGACGATAGGACCTTAAACTAAAATTTATTTCGATCTACTAATTGTCTTGCGAACTAAATTCGTTGCTGGTATTAACAAGATATCTACGAACAAATGAGAACATAGCTTTATTCATCAAACACAGTGATCTAAAATCATCGCACAGCTGCGACGTCTTGAGAGTTAACTGTTTTTGAATAATTGACTAACTTTTGTGCTAAAAGTATCTATAATTCTATCGCATTGCATCTCCTAACCTCTCTCAAAATTTCTGTAGCAAGAAGAGATTCCTTGATTAAGATCTAAGCCCACAACCATTTGAACAACATGATAAGCACAATCCGTTGTTTGACCATCCCGAGAACAATTATACGCAAAGGAGGATATTCAGTTCGGATAGTTTCACTAAAACACTAGTGAAGTAGCAACAACATTGACTAAATCGTGGACAACCTCGGCGGCATCTGATGCTGCTTTTGCCAGTTCATGAACAATTTCAGAAGTTGACACATCGAGATCTCCGACGTCAAGTGATATTGTCGATTCCACATTCACGAACTTTGTTGCTTCATGTACATCTTCGGCTAAATCAGGGTGAGGCTCGATGCCTGCGTGTTCCGTGATGGATGGGGCTTTCATCAAGTCAGAAATGTCTGAGATGGCCGGGCTGTCTGAAGTTAGTGCTACCTCACTTGTATCCGAGACAGCATGTGACGTGAGCTGTTTTTCATCCAATTGCACAATCTCGTCATCATGTTTGATGTCTTCAACATTTTCTTTCTGGACTTCTCCGTTATTAGACTTAGTCGATTTGTCTGCTGATGGTGTTTCTATCTTTTCAGCTTTTTCACCAGCAACTGATGATTCATGTGATCTGGACGCAGCCTCATTTTGTTCCTCTTTGGCACTCGGTTCAATCGTTTGTGTTGACTTTGGGGCACCGTCACCTTCTTTTGTCTCAGCTAAGTTTTGATCAAACTTCTCTAGTTTTTCTGCGTCTCCACCTTCTTTTGCCTGCACCGCATTCTTCTGTGCTGATTCTGCTGCATCTTCCTGTTTTTCTGCTACATCTGCTACATCTGATTGTCTCTTTGCCTCCGCTGTGTTTGGTTCAATCTTCTCAAAATTTACCTTGTCTCCGTCTTCTTTCGCATTCGCGGTGCTCTGTTCAGTGTTCTGCACTGACTTTGCTTCCTCTCCATCTGCTTTCTCTTTCAACGTGTTCGGTGCAATCTTCTGTTCCGACTCCACCGCCTCTGCCTCTTTATCTGCAACAGGTACGTTTCCTTTCTCAACAGTAACCTCAGCGATCGTCGACTTTGGTGACGCCTCCTCAACTGCAGCCCTAGGAGTCTCTTTCCTCTCGGCCATCGACTGTTGCATTTTTTGTACAGCGCTATCGGTAGAAGCCTTTGTTGCATCTAAAATCGCAACTAGAGCAGTTTTAACATCGACGATATTCTGTTCCACATAAGCCGGATCTATGGTATCGCCCGTAAGTACAGCGCGCTTGCTCATCTCCACTTGATTTTCGGCCGCATCCAGTAGTGCCTCTATCTTGACATGAGCATTTTTTACGACCTCCAATGCCGACTTGTCTCGCATAATATCGGATTGGATGGCGTTAGCAAGTTGTTTCACGGATTCTCCTTCCTGCTTGATCTTATTAGCATACCCATTCAGCAGGTTTGTAACATCCGAATCAGATTTGAATTCGCGAACAACGTCCATTGCAGCTTGAAGAGTTTCCGTCACTGTCTCAAAAGTCTTCTTATTCAGGGATAGTATTGCATCTGCCTCGGTCGTCACTTTCGTTGTGAGAACGTTTGCCAATTTTTCAACTGCCTCGACTTGGTTGACTGTCTGCTGAATATAAATGTTTCATCACAAATCACAGGAGTTGAAGCAAGAAAGATGTAAAATGATATGCTCAAAATGCTAACGAGACTCGTTTATCGTTCCAACACTCACCTCATACGCAGCACTTCCCATGTTATCTACCACATCGAACAAACGCTTGGTACCCTCACTCAAAATGCCCCCACTGCCTCCATTCCCTTGCCTCTCTGCAATAAACCCGATTGTATCCTCGGTATCTTCCATGGCATCCATCAAATCATGACGAGATAGGGTTATCCGTTCCAACACCGAGAACGAGTCATCAGCTGTCTTCTTGATGGAGGATGCGAGAGTGTTGGAGGTTTGGATGGATTGTTGAATTGACTTTGCCGTGGATTCTGATTGTGCAGTGAGAAGCAGAGGCGTGATATTGAGATTTTGTTGCTCGACGATGATGAGATTCACGAATTCAGGAATGAATCGTGAATTACAAGCAATGGGGGAATTTGCATTCATTTTAGAACAAAACAAATCTCACCAAGTTGTTTCAAAACTTGCTCCTCATTATCGTCACTCATTTCTCCAGAGGAGAGTGTCGCCAAGGATGACTTTATCGTCATTTCAGCGTCTTTAAGGCTCGACGCCACCTTTTCTGTCACGCTCTGCAAATCTATTCGAGTTGTAACGAAGGACCACATCATTAAGCGAGTGAAATATCAATTCAGCGAGATACTAATCGTATCAAAAGACCACTAAAGAGAAGTTTCCATTGAGACCTTACCCTTCTCCAACAACAAATCGTTCTTCACAGTCTCCTCCGCCACATCCCCCAAAGCCTTGACACCCCTCACCTCCTCCAACTCCTGCCTCACACCCTTCAACCCATTCACCAACGCAGTCGACGATTCTTCATTCCCTGAACTTTTCATCGCCTCTCTCATCATTCTACCCTCCTCGCCTCTACCCTTCTTCACTATCCCATCGGCATACTTCTCCGCCGTCTGAACATCATTCGACAATCGTTTTTGAGCCGCTGCTATTTCATCGAGGAGGAATTTATCAATGCCTCGCGATTGCAGCGTGGACAATTCGGATTTGATTTCGGACAGGCGCGACGAGAGGGGCAGGTTGGGTTTGTAATAGAATAATGTGGTTCGTTTCCTTCTACTTGTTCTTGTTGGTCGTAGCGAATTGTTGCGATTTGTTGGGAGGTGAAACGAGCTGGTGGGCCGCAGGGATGCGGAACATAGATAAAAGGTGAAGATACAGATGGTGCTTAGCGTGGGTCCCATCATGGTCCGATTATATGTTATCTTCTTAGTATTATCGCATCGCATCGATCGCATCGCAGGGTAACGCTTAAAATTGAGGAAACACATTTCTCTCACATTTCTGTTGTTTAGGATTGCGTTTGCTTCCAGCGGCCATTACGTCGACAAATATTAACTTGTCATGCATTGGAACTACCTCGTTTTTTGCTGTGAATTTACTAGAAAAGTAATAAGTTTACTAAATGTGTTTCAAAATCATTTACAGCATGACAGGAAATGCCTGAACAGCAAAGATACTGCTGACGTCACAACTTGATACCGACGCCTATCAAAGATATGACTACGTACAATAGAGAGCTCGTCGAGAGAACAAGGGACCGACACTATTGGACGAATCTCTTAATTTCATTGGCACATGTCTTCTTCATGTTGGAACGTCGTACAATTCATAACAGAAACCTTTCATGGTATAAACGATATTGCGAGAATTCCTACTTGTACCGTAATAAGCTATGTATCATGGAGTATTTTACTTGTGTTCACCTCAATAGACCTCAATTTATTTTTTCTTGACATCATCCAACATCAACCAGAAATCAAGAATTCCAACCAGCAAGTTATCGTTGTCACGAGTGATCACGATCAATCTCCTACAACCCCTGCCATTGTCATTCCTCTCACTTTCCATCCAGCGTGGGCGGTGCAAGAGAAAATCGGGCGGCCAATCCAAATTCGAATTCCCTCCAAACTGATTAGGTACACATCGGGTAGCGTCGTCAATTCTATCAAACAATCTAACATGATGACAATGAGCATTCGATTCTCCACGTCAACACGCCTCGCCGCCCGCTCCGTCTTGCGACAAAGCCCTGGCCCTGCTAGCGTTGGAGATAAATCTAAATTATTACCCTCCTATTTGAAAGGCCAGTTCGTCAACCAACCTATCCTGCCTCAAATTTCTTCGCGTGGACTTCACAGAAACCCACGAGATGAGGTCAAGAAACGCATCGGATGGATTTCGAATGGAAGAGGGGGGAGAACGAAGCATCACGCCACTTCCTTCAGACTGTCTTCCACTTCGTCTTCAAACACAACTTCTACGTCATCTTCTTCGGCCGTCGAGTCTGCGTCCGCAGCGGCAGCAGAAACAGCAGCACCTCCTGCAGCCGACACAGTACCGCGTCCAACCGCTCGACAGTTAGTCATGCATGCCTTGACGTCGGCGGTTCCCATGATTGGTGAGTCTTTCGATGCGTCCACGATCATGACAAGCCGAAGGATACAGATGGTCTAAACGATTCTTTGACATCGTAAAATTCACCCATTCGTTCGTGATACAATATTGATATGACGCGATGACAAAACCTTCAGGATTTGGATTTATGGACAACACCATTATGATCCATGCAGGACATTACGTCGACTGCACTCTCGGCGTGACCTTTGGACTCTCAACCCTAGCAGCCGCTGTACGTGTTCTCACATTATTGTTTTCTCTCCACATGCCGAATGCGCTGCAATATAATCATTGAGCCCTTTTTCTGTCCCCCAACCATTACAATCCAACTATAAAAATAAATGCAGGGCATCGGACAAATCTTCTCCGGCATAGGTGGAGTAGTCTTTGGAGACGCCCTCGAAGAATTATTCCATCGTATTGCACCGGGAACCTCCATCAACATGACCAAAGCTCAGCGAAACTTGCGATTATCCCGATCTGTCGGTCTTCTTGGTGGAATTGTCGGAGTTACCCTCGGATGTGCCCTCGGACTTGTCAACCTGTTCTTTGTGGATGAATACAAAGCCTCCTTGTTGAAACTGCATGCCTTAGAAGAAGGGCAGGAGTTTGAATTTGAGGTGGAGGTAGATAACGAAGTGAACCCGGGCTATACTACTGTCATTGTTAGGGGACCGGATGTCGATGGAGTATTGGCGAGTATTACCGCTTGTATTGCCAGCTGTGGCTGTTCGGTGGCAGAATTGCACGCGGGGTATCGGAAGGAAGGTGATCTTGTTATTTCTACCGGCGAGGAATCAACGGCACCAGTAGGAGAGAATGATGCACCCCATGGCACTATTTCTGCATCTACTGCAGTGGAATCACTTACTTCCCTTCTCCACCCGCCCCCACCCCGAGTAGAAGACATTTTTCTTATCCGAGATAGATCCACTCAGCAAGCTTTAGAAAATGAAGATTTAGAAAACCTTGGGCAGCAAATACTAGCTGCCGCCAAAGATCCCTTGAATAGTCACAGTCTGAAAAGTCGTCTGGAGGAATTGCAATTTGAGAATGACGCATTAGCAGAACGGGTTTTGCTCTTAGAAAGGATGCTCGAGAGTCGGCAGATCAAGGTTGTGCGATCAGTTGGGAGGGTTGATGAAAGGGACTAGAGAGACAATAAATTACTTAAGCGTACGCGAAGGTTTAAGAGGCTTTCCATGTTCCTCTTACTTATTTTGACAGAAAGCACACATGAGTCAAAAACAGGAATTCGATGCTTTGGTTGGCTCCTTTAAACTATTAACACATATTAACAACACATCAGTTAGTAGAACCCATGTTCATAAATCGTCCCTGTGAGATAACTGATGTGCGGATTAAAGCCGTTTCCCAGATTTCGAATCGTCGTCCTTGGGATCTTCGGTCTTGCTAGTCTTGCTCTGTTGAGGCGCTGTTGGCCTTGGCGTTGCAGGACGCGGAGGCTGTGTCTACGATACATTTGAAAATTGTAAGCACTCAATCAATAACAAAAGTGAGAGTGCAAGGTCATAGAAAAATGAAAAATAACACTTACAGTGGGATTGGGTTCAACCTTTCCTGACTTCTCTGATTTTGCCGTGGTGGGTCGTTGAGTAGTAGGGGGTGGCGGCGATGAAGGAGATTTTTCTGATTTAGGCATCTTGCTAGACTTGGCCTCAGTAGGCCTTGGAGTAACGGGACGTGAAGTAGATGGACCTTTCTCTGATTTGGGCTTCTTGTCTGCCTTGGTAGGTCTTGGTGTGTGCTTTTGCTAAAGATGTCCATTCCACGTTCGTGATTAGTTCTGATTTCAGTAGACTTCAAATAATGAAAAATAAACATTTTGTAACTTACTGTGGGTGTCATAGAAGTTGGGACATGTGTCGGACCTAGAGTAGTGGGGGGGGTTGTTGGAGGTTGAGTGGGTTGTTTTGTAGGGGGATTAGTGGGAGTGAATGTGGGGGGGCTTGAAGGACGTTTGGAAGGAGATTGTGTAGTTGGAAGTGGAGTCTGAATGCTCTCCAAGGGTGATCCTGTAGGAGAAATTGAAGGTGAAGGTGATGGGATCTTGGTTGGAGAATTTGTGGGTGACGCTGTAGGTGATTTTGTAGGTGAAGTCGAAGGCTTTTTTGTGGGGGGTTGTGTGGGTGAAGCTGTGGGTGAAACTGTCGGAGATGCTACGGGGGATATTGTTGGTGAAGTAGAAGGATGCTTTGTTGGAGAGGAAGAAGGAGAAGTTGTGGGATTGGTTGGACTTGAACTTAGAGATGGTGAGAGACTAACAGTGGGAGACGTTGATGGAGATTTGGTGGGGGAAGCGGATGGAAAAGTACTTGGAGAAAAGGTTGGACTTGATGTTGGACTATTTGTAATGAGGGCGAATGTGGAGATCAAGCTGTCTGGGTTGATAAAGGCATTGACCGTCCCATCCGAATTCTTTTGAATGTCGTTTTGGAGGGTTCCATCCTTAACTATAGCTTCCAGTGCCGAATTTGTGTTGTTGAACATTTGCACTTCACAATTGTCACAATCCTGTGTAACCCTTACAACAAAAGTGACATTGGTTAGATCTGCCTGCACCAACCGTCTAGCATTCCCCGAAAAAGGAGGGTGAGGAGGCACATCATTATCACAAAGCCTAAGAAGCAGAACAAAGACAAGCTGCTCCTTGCTCAGCTGAGGGTGCATTCCATCAAAGATAGACCGCTCAACAGTCTTTACTACATCCAGCAGCCCCGTACTGTTAAAACTAGAACATGTAAGATTCCATATGAAAGTAAATTCAACATCAATGGTGGTCCTTGTTGCAGGTGAAGTGGGAGGAGCTGAAACGGGGGATGCAGATGTTGGAGGACCTGGATTCGGTATGAATGCTGAAGGAGATACAGTAGGCTGCACTGACGAAGGCGTCATGGGAGAGTTAGTAGGAGAGGCAGATGGTGAAGAACTTGGAGTGGATGTTGGGGAGATGGTAGGGCTCATGCTTGGCAATGCAGTAGGGGAAGTTGTGGGGCTACTGGGGCTTGAGCTTGTTGAGGGCGAAGCACTAGATGTAGGGGATGCTGAAGGTGGTTTTGTTGGTGAACTTGATGGCAATGCGGTGGGTGACTCAGTAGGGCTCATTGATGGTGAAGAACCTGGAGAGACTGAAGGAGAAGTGCTTGGGCTGCTTGTGGGTGAGGTAGTAGGACCAACAGTCGGATTGTGTGATGGGGATTCACTTGGATTATTTGATGGAGAAGATGTGGGAGAGGCAGTGGGAGAGGCAGTTGGCGAAGAACTTGGAGTGGATGTTGGGGAGATGGTAGGGCTCATGCTTGGCAATGCAGTAGGGGAAGTTGTGGGGCTACTGGGGCTTGAGCTTGTTGAGGGCGAAGCACTAGATGTAGGGGATGCTGAAGGTGGTTTTGTTGGTGAACTTGATGGCAATGTGGTGGGTGACTCAGTAGGGCTCATTGATGGTGAAGAACCTGGAGAGACTGAAGGAGAAGTGCTTGGGCTGCTTGTGGGTGAGGTAGTAGGACCAACAGTCGGATTGTGTGATGGGGATTCACTTGGATTATTTGATGGAGAAAATGTGGGAGAGGCAGTTGGCGAAGAACTTGGAGTGGATGTTGGGGAGATGGTAGGGCTCATGCTTGGCAATGCAGTAGGGGAAGTTGTGGGGCTACTGGGGCTTGAGCTTGTTGAGGGCGAAGCACTAGATGTAGGGGATGCTGAAGGTGGTTTTGTTGGTGAACTTGATGGCAATGTGGTGGGTGACTCAGTAGGGCTCATTGATGGTGAAGAACCTGGAGAGACTGAAGGAGAAGTGCTTGGGCTGCTTGTGGGTGAGGTAGTAGGACCAACAGTCGGATTGTGTGATGGGGATTCACTTGGATTATTTGATGGAGAAGATGTGGGAGTGGCAGTGGGAGAGGCAGTTAGCGAAGAACTTGGAGTGGATGTTGGGGAGATGGTAGGGCTCATGCTTGGCAATGCAGTAGGGGAAGTTGTGGGGCTACTGGGGCTTGAGCTTGTTGAGGGCGAAGCACTAGATGTAGGGGATGCTGAAGGTGATTTTGTTGGTGAAATTGATGGCAATGTGGTGGGTGACTCAGTTGGGCTCATTGATGGTGAAGAACCTGGAGAGACTGAAGGAGAAGTGCTTGGGCTGCTTGTGGGTGAGGTAGTAGGACCAACAGTCGGATTGTGTGATGGGGATTCACTTGGATTATTTGATGGAGAAAATGTGGGAGAGGCAGTTGGCGAAGAACTTGGAGTGGATGTTGGGGAGATGGTAGGGCTCATGCTTGGCAATGCAGTAGGGGAAGTTGTGGGGCTACTGGGGCTTGAGCTTGTTGAGGGCGAAGCACTAGATGTAGGGGATGCTGAAGGTGGTTTTGTTGGTGAACTTGATGGCAATGTGGTGGGTGACTCAGTAGGGCTCATTGATGGTGAAGAACCTGGAGAGACTGAAGGAGAAGTGCTTGGGCTGCTTGTGGGTGAGGTAGTAGGACCAACAGTCGGATTGTGTGATGGGGATTCACTTGGATTATTTGATGGAGAAAATGTGGGAGAGGCAGTTGGCGAAGAACTTGGAGTGGATGTTGGGGAGATGGTAGGGCTCATGCTTGGCAATGCAGTAGGGGAAGTTGTGGGGCTACTGGGGCTTGAGCTTGTTGAGGGCGAATCACTAGATGTAGGGGATGCTGAAGGTGATTTTGTTGGTGAAATTGATGGCAATGTGGTGGGTGACTCAGTAGGGCTCATTGATGGTGCAGAACCTGGAGAGACTGAAGGAGAAGTGCTTGGGCTGCTTGTGGGCGAGGCAGTAGGAATAACAGTCGGATTGTGTGATGGGGATTCACTTGGATTATTTGATGGAGAAAATGTGGAAGAGGCAGTTGGCGAAGAACTTGGAGTGGATGTTGGGGAGATGGTAGGGCTCATGCTTGGCAATGCAGTAGGGGAAGTTGTGGGGCTACTGGGGCTTGAGCTTGTTGAGGGCGAAGCACTAGATGTAGGGGATGCTGAAGGTGGTTTTGTTGGTGAACTTGATGGCAATGCGGTGGGTGACTCAGTAGGGCTCATTGATGGTGAAGAACCTGGAGAGACTGAAGGAGAAGTGCTTGGGCTGCTTGTGGGCGAGGTAGTAGGACCAACAGTCGGATTGTGTGATGGGGATTCACTTGGATTATTTGATGGAGAAAATGTGGGAGAGGCAGTTGGCGAAGAACTTGGAGTGGATGTTGGGGAGATGGTAGGGCTCATGCTTGGCAATGCAGTAGGGGAAGTTGTGGGGCTACTGGGGCTTGAGCTTGTTGAGGGCGAAGCACTAGATGTAGGGGATGCTGAAGGTGGTTTTGTTGGTGAACTTGATGGCAATGTGGTGGGTGACTCAGTAGGGCTCATTGATGGTGAAGAACCTGGAGAGACTGAAGGAGAAGTGATTGGACTGCTTGTGGGTGAGGTAGTAGGACCAACAGTCGGATTGTGTGATGGGGATTCACTTGGATTATTTGATGGAGAAAATGTGGGAGAGGCAGTTAGCGAAGAACTTGGAGTGGATGTTGGGGAGATGGTAGGGCTCATGCTTGGCAATGCAGTAGGGGAAGTTGTGGGGCTACCAGGGCTCGAGCTTGTTGAGGGCGAAGCACTAGATGTAGGGGATGCTGAAGGTGGTTTTGTTGGTGAACTTGATGGCAATGTGGTGGGTGACTCAGTAGGGCTCATTGATGGTGAAGAACCTGGAGAGACTGAAGGAGAAGTGCTTGGGCTGCTTGTGGGTGAGGTAGTAGGACCAACAGTCGGATTGTGTGATGGGGATTCACTTGGATTATTTGATGGAGAAGATGTGGGAGAGGCAGTGGGAGAGGCAGATGGTGAAGAACTTGGAGTTGATGTTGGGGAGATGGTAGGGCTCATGCTTGGCAATGCAGTAGGGGATGTTGTGGGGCTACTGGGGCTTGAGCTTGTTGAGGGTGAAGCACTAGATGTAGGTGATGCTGAAGGTGATTTTGTTGGTGAACTTGATGGCAACGCTGTTGGTGACTCAGTAGGGCTTACAGATGGTGAAGAACTTGGAGAGACTGAAGGGGAAGTGCTTGGGCTGCTTGTGGGTGAGGTAGTAGGACCAACAGTTGGATTGTGTGATGGGGATACACTTGGATTATTTGATGGAGAAAATGTGGGAGAGGCAGTGGGAGAGGCAGATGGTGAAATAGATGGGGTTGTAAATGGTGAAGATGTTGGTGAATTGCTTGGGCTCTTTGATTGAGGAATATTAAAAGGCATGAGTTTAGCTTGGACTTAACCGATTATGTAAATAATTCATGACATACCGATGTTGGGGCATATCCATAATAGGGGTATAAAATCCGAGCTTGCTCGTAGCGCTTAAATCCTGTCTTCGTGAGAGGCAGGGTGTGGTAGAGTCTAGATTCTTTGCTCCTAGCTCCAATTTTCATCTCCATGCTTTGTTTGATCCAGAGCTCTCTTGCAGATAAAACATGAAGAGGCATTGTTTCAGTGTTCGTATTATTTGCCCATGGTTTTCTTCCGCCGTAAAAGTGGACAAAGCCATACGATAAAAGATCATTTTCATCTAAGAGTGTAAGGAGCTCATTGTCTTTCAATGTAGGGTCAATGTGCTTGGGCAATGAGTAAAAGTGATGGAAGAGCAATCCTGATATGGAGGAGACAAGAGAAGATTGGCAATTGCTCTCATAAACAGTCCTGTTGTGGGTACTAGAAGCAGAGTTCCTTACCTTGTTCAAGTTGAGAGCCATAAAACTCCCATGAATCACTTGGGTGGTTTGATTTCCACCCAGGGTACTCAAGACGCAAATTAAGGTTGTCCCAACCTTGTTCAATCGTAAAAATGCCTCGATCTAGCATGCCTTGAATGCTAACAAAGTCGTCTTTTGATGGCTTAATCATGAACCAACCAGCACGAAGAGGGGAGTCGGAACCAAGCCCCTCGGCAACAAGCCTTGTATCAGCAAAGGATGTGAATAAGTCATCCATCTTTTCCACATCTAGTAAAATGGTATCTACATCTATCACTTGAACACGGCTATACTTTGTAAGCTCAAACGCTCGCAGCTTTGCCAATGCAATGTCAACAAACCATGGTTCAAAGTATGTAATGTTCAGAGAGTGATGAAGTGGGGCAATGTGCACTACACTGGCTCCCTCAGAGCGAAGCAAGTACTCTGCTTCCTTGTCATGATACATCATCATCACAATGAAGTCTGCAATGGAGTCCTGGAGAGATCGGATGAGCACTCTCATTGCATCGAGGTACACTTTGTTCTGGCTTTCAGCAGGATTCCAACCAAGAACAGAGGCATAAGCAAAACATGTGGGGCCAACACCGTGTGGGAAAGGGTGTTGCTCCATCCAAGGTCCAACAGCAGAATGTACAACCTGGTATAACTCCTCGTTTGCTTTAGTGAAGTAAGGCTCCAGTGAAAGAGCAGAACACATTGGAACAACTTCATCATCTGCATGAACACTCTCAAGTGCAGTTTGAAAATTCTTGCCCAAAAACTGCTCCACGCGCCATTGCGTTCTCTTGGGATGCTGCACGAGCTCATCATAACTCAAAACAAGCAGGTGTTGGCGGTCAAAGAAGCTTATCCAAGTCTTCAAGCGTGTGACAAATTCCCAAGCATTATGAACGAAAGTCTTGACAGAAGAGTTGGGGTAAATGCCATCAGTGTTGTGATGCATCTGTGAGAACTCTGTTGACATATGTTCTTGGAGGACAATAATTGACTTCAGATTCAAGAACAAGCCTGGATCAATTTGTTGGTACATGTCATAAACACGCTCCGAGTGCATTAACGTTTCAGGTGTGGCATCCATAATTACTGTGCAATCATCAATACAATGTTGGAAGTACTGGGAGTAGTATCCCACACCTTGGCTGTACCGAGAGATATCGTCGAAGAAATGCACCTCCTTGTTGTTGCAAGCTGTTTCATTCCTGATAGATTTTGGGCTGCAAACACTGTTGGAGACGAGCCAGTCTGCAAGCTGTACAAGAACAAAATCAAATTAAATTAGACATAAGAGAACTTCCTGTCAAAATGGACATTAAACCACCCACTTCTGTAGTTCCGTCAGCATTAGCACCAATCAACAGCAAATTTGGAATCCGGATCCTTTCCTTCCCCTCCACCTTTTCAACTATCCCCACCCTTCTCATCGCAACATCCCAATCAGTTGAATTCAACTTGGGCAAATCTGCATAACTCTCTGGAGACAGAGCATAAGACAACAGTGCCCACGCCTCCATATCATGGGGGTCAAGGTTGTGACAAGAATAGGAGAATTGAGTGCATGGTCTTGTGTTTCCAGTGGCGATAGTTAGGTTTCCACAGGATGGATAATTTACGATACCAATAAGGTTTTTGTGGGGGGGGGCTTCTGCAAAATCGAGGCCAACCTCATTGCTCTGAGTGAGGTAAAACTCTAAAACATAACTTAGCACCCAATCACTGTGCATACAAAAGTCCTTCCGGGCAGAATAGACAAAGAACAGTTGAAAGACGCTCATTCCATCTTCAAACAAGGACCTTTCACCCACTTGATTCTTGTTAATTTGGTCACATATTGCTTTCTGTTGGGGGGAGGGGTGGTCACCGCCATTATCACAATATATGGGCTCTGAGAGTTGTTCGACTGCCGCCTTGTTGAGGATAGTGCCAAAACCACCATAGGAAATGGGAAAGGGAACGCTGCCAAAGAGATGGCATGGAGATCCGCCATAGAATTCTTAGCCCACATGGATGCGTAAGAAAAGGGAATGACATAAACACTTACACTTGATTTTGTTCAAAAATACAACCAGACGACGCAAATGCTTGCCCAGCCCTCGCCCTTTCATCTTTCTCCAAATGCTTCACTACATTCACCAAATCCACATACGTATCATCATCCACCATCACCAAGTAATCCGGCGCCCTCACTTCATTGGAACGAGAAGAATACATGGAATGCAACCACCCAAAGGCCCTCCCTACCCGACGCTGTGCACAAATCCATCCGGGGTCGTGAGATCGCAGCCGACTGCCTTCGGAAAGACCATAATACTCACGAAAGAAAGAAAGCATCCTCTCGTCCTCCCCCCCATCGTCGTCGTCCTTAATACCTCGAAACGAAGAATCCTTGCACCTTGCTACGATCATCTCACGTTCCTCGGCTGACATGCTACTGCACTCCGTGTCATAATCCTGCACTTCGCTAAAACCCCAAAAATGTCGTACATACACATGACGCGCCCACGTAGAGATTTGACCAGTCAGGTAGTCGAGGCGGGTAAGGGAGCCTAGAGAAACAATATCTATGGACTTTGATGACGGCGCTGTGCCACTAGCAGTGGAGGTGAAGGAAGGCGGTTCGTGAAGGAGAGCTTCTAAGCGTGATTCTGGGACAACGAAAATACTGCTTTTAGATTCGGATGGGTCAGATATGTTATTGAATAGGGGAAAGGAGGCGGCTCGACGAAGGCTTAGGAAGCCGATGAGAGCTGCCAGCTGCTTCATGGTCGATAATGGGTGTCTGTTGTTTGGCTAGTACTACGTATCGGAAGGAGGCTTGGCTTACCACCACTTCATGTTATTCTCATGAGACAAATGTCGGGTATTGTATTGTAGAAAAAGTAAAATACAATACACACCAAACCACAGGCTTATGTACAAGATAGCAATCACGGGCGGATAGTCACTTCAAATACCGAAACAAAAATGTAGGGCGGGCTTGTATACCCCTATTGGATTTTATTTCAGGCAGGTCAGAAGTATTATGATTATCAAGATTTTTTTAAAAATCTTAGTTTATCACTGAGCAGAATTTTTGTCTTCTTCTTCGTCGTTAGACACTTTTTTCACTTTTCGCTATTATTGGTAACATCAAATTTTTGCATTGCACATTACCTGTAAATATGCCATTTTCGTGTTCAACATGCATGGGTATTCAATCGCTGTTGATTTGTGATTACCTTAAAAAATATATCTAAAATTAATTTATAGCATGACCAAAAATTACGGGGCTTGACTGCTTTTTATAGGCCTTTCTCGATCGGAAGTGCGGGAAAACGTCATGTTTTACTCTTAATGCCAAAACTAGCAACATGATCTCAATATTATACCATAAAGGTACAGCAATGAAAATTTTAAATAGAGTATTAGAAAGCATTTCATGTCACCTATAGAAAAGCGAAGATTTATTTCGGTAGGTAACGTAGTCGTGGTAAAGTGAATCGGCTTAAGCAGTTGAGTGTCCTCGTAGTCATGAATGACGTCAGAGCTTGACGTCAGAGCTTGAACTTCAAGTAAAAAACGCAGTCACGAACACCTGAGGCCATATTAGATATGACGTCATTAAAGAAGACGATGACTTTCTGTGCCATCTAGAAGCATGCCGATTTACGTACTCTCGGCCGTTTTGTGTAGATTCGGCATACTTGAACTAAATTGGCATTAAGTGATGTATTATGCCGTTTCCGCAAAAGTATGCCGATTCCTCCTGAAACAGCTGAGAGTATGTAAATCGGCATGATTCATCGGGTTCCAGTACAAATTCAACGAATTCCTTTGTCTGATTGCTTTACATGCTTCTATTGGCAGCTTATGTCACTTGAAGCCATTTATTGCCTTCTCTGCCGTTTAGAACTAAAACGGCATTGAATGCATACTTTGGCATGTTTAGCAAAGTCGGCTGTTTCAAAAGAAGGCGGAAATTAGTCGTATAATCGAATTATTTAGGCCTATTCAATGAAATATGTCACAGTCGTACCACTGTACCGTTCAATATGTACCGTACTGTACTGAAGAATAACTACTGTTTCCTCCTTCTGCGACTCAACGATCGCGCACATCATGAAAAGTTCGCTATGCTATGGCACAAGAAGCATAACATTACTTTTCATCATTCTCGCACCTGCCCTGTTATTAAGTATTACGCTGACATGATTTTTTTGATGATGATATACGCCGGACAATATCATAAAAAGTTTTTATGATGGAGTTACCTTAACATCGTTTGCGTGAATACATATATTTATCTTATTACATCGTTATCACGAAGAAGGTCTCACTTCGCTCGTAATAAAAATTGTTTAAAGATAACATACCTCTCTTTTTCGTGGATTTCCCCTCCTCAAATCGCCCCTCGGACAAGGTCTAACAAAACTACTAGTAAGTAGCTCCAAAAATTCAAGTCCAAAAAGTAACCTTGTTGCTATTTCTGTATTATTTCTGAGACTGCCCCCCTACCAGTCCCATGCACAGGGAACACACAAGCAAAAATGCTCTACACCACCAAATGCACCCTCAAATAATCCTGCAGCAACTTCCCCTCCCTTAGCCCACCTTGCCACCATCTTCCAAGGTACCTTATTCTGAAATTATTGCTCTCGCACTGCATATCATATTCCTCTTTTTTCTATTAAGATGGCATTAGCTTGTGTTGATTTCAAACACAAGTAAATATTACGTTGCCACTATGAAAAATATAATAGTTGTCAATTACATGACAGGTTCATGTGTGACTTCTTAGTTACTATACAGATGCTCTTCATGTGAAGGCAGTGCAAACAAGCCTCTGAAAAAGCCAACATCCACATTCACCACTTTCAATTCTCTACAATACGCACCATAATCCTGATTGTATGGTTGGGGTGTTGAATAAAGCTATCTGGTCTTGATCATCTGACAATTACAATTCCCTCCAAGTTCCAAGAAAAGGGTTTTATTAGCGGTTTGTAGACCCCCAATCTATAAACCCCACCTCACAGTCTATGGACCCCCAGCTAAAAATTAAATGGCAGGAAAATTAGACAATAAAAAATACTTGGATAGTGATAGCTTTTTTAACATCATCAATTTAGATTTAAAAATGACATAGATATTTACATTACTACAAAAGTCGCACAAGTCATGAATAAGAGTAGGTAATATTATTATTGTGTACATGATTCACATTTTTCTAACTAATCTCATGATATGGCAAGTCTAGAGGTATTTAGAGAAGAGTCTATTGGTCTATAGACCCTTTACCACAGTCTATAGACCCCCCATGACAGTCAATATGGTAATGGGGGGTCTATAGACCCTCTGTAACAGTCTGTAGACCCCCCTCCCATGAAAGTCTATAAGCCCCCCATGACCATCTATAACCCCCCTCCCCCATGTCATTCATATAACTGGGGGGTATACAAATATTTTTGTAAAATACAGTGGAGTCTATTGACTTTAAGGATCTATGGACTGTGAGGTGGGGTCAATAGACAGGGGGTCTACATATGGCTACTAATACATACATTCGCAATCAAAAAAATCTATTGTCAAGCAGCAAATAGGGCTAACAAGCTCTAGTTTCTGGAACTATATTGCAGTGGCTTATCCACTGATACCTGTCACCTATAATGTACATTAGGTACACATATTCACAGAATGATATATGTAGGGGCAGACTGAAATAACTTGCTCCATTTTGTTGCAGTAGAATCATACTGTATTCTACATAAAGAGAAAGTACTTCAAACTTTTGAAAATAGTTGGGATATGAATTCATAACTTCAACAGCCAAAAAGTTGCTCCCTATTTCTAGTTATGACAGGGGTCCTGTCACTGTCATAGTGACAAGATTCTCTGTCTAAAAGGACTTTGTAGAACTCCTCTTTGTGTTATGTTGGTGGTTTTGTGTCCAATCCTTTAATCTCATCTATGTTTCAGCCTCTATGTCTGCTGCCTGTGGCCACATCTACAAGACAAAAGTATCTTTCTTGTAGTCGCCATTGTGTAGAAGTATATCATATTAGTTAGAGGGGGAAATGTGCTGTGCATTGAACTGTAGCATCATACCATTGCTGTTTGCCAAAACACTAGATACTCTAAAATTACATCAACAAGAGAAAACAAGTATGGACAGGCCTTGCTTGTTGGATTTATAACATAATACTCTATGGTATTCATATTTGTGAGACATATGTATTGTATCATACTATGGTATCACGCGGTACGGTACGGTAGTTACTTTTACATGTATTGTACGATACCGTATTACGTATTACGATAGCAGAAATATCATAAAACATTTTTATGATATTGACGTCATCTTTTTCGACATGGCAAAATAACCACGCTTTTGTCACAGCGCGCACGAAATTCCGATTCGCCAATATCATAAAAAGTTTTTATGATGACCACGCTAAAATTGCGGGACTTTTTATGATATTGAAGGCTGTTGTATCTGATTGTGTTAAAAACAATGGCGCAGTCTTCCTTTTTTAGCATCAACTAGTCTTGTTCCCGCAACTCCATCACGATGGTTTTAATTTAGAGAATAAGAAGTGATCATGAGGCCAATCCGCAACTGCTTTGGTCGAAGGGGCTGTTCCGTGATTCCCACTTTCTGGGGGCAGTATATTGCCGAATCGCGGTTAAAAATACCTAACACGATAATATTGTACAGCACAGCACTAAAAAAGTCGTGCCCGTGCGCGCGGCGCTCCCTAACACGATAATAATATTATTGTAAAGCACAGCACTAAAAAAGTCGTGCCCGTGCGCGCCGCGCGACCGAAGGGAGCGCCGCGCGCACGCTAACTGGCGGCCACTGTTATAATCTTGCAGCGGCTGCTTGTAATATCTGAATCGGGCGCTACCCTCAGAACTACCACGATTTACCTACTAAGTGTCGAAAACGTCTTAAATAACAACGAAATACTACAACATTTAAATAATTAAAAATGAAAATGTCTAGACAGATGAAAAGCTAAACATTTTATCTAGATGGAAGATAGGAAAGAATTTAACTAGTAGAATGCTAGCAACAGAATAAACTAAGACATTTTTATATAGAAATGAAGCTAGTATTTAACCCTCCAAGTGAGATTTGTCTTTTTATGTCAACATGGTGTATAAAAACTGTATAGTACCTCAACACATTTTATTACTTTTATGCACACAGATCACGTATTCACACATTCATCACTATCATCCATTCATTGTATCACTGTACATCTATAGCCAGGGCAGGCCCAGGGCCACCCTCATTATGTGTATCATCCTTGGAATGCAAATGTACCATCCGTTGGGGACGAGTACAAACTGTTTTGCTCACAATTTTGTTAGGCTACACTTGTGTATGTCAAGGCGTTTTATTATTAGGCTTTGTCTTTGTGTACGCCAAGACTCAAGACATTTTTATTACTACGCTACTTACTTGAGTACATCAAGAAATTTTTAATACTATTACACACACAGGTCACATAGTCACACATTCATCACTGCCATCAATTCATTCCATCACTCGACCTCTACCCAGTGCCACCCGCTTTTATTTGTCTCGTCCTTGGACAACAAATATACCAATATTGGGGTTATGAGTGCAAATGCTTTTGCTCACAATTTAGCCCTGTTGCTGTTGCTTGTGGAGAACATATTCGCTATTGGGGTATGATACATGAAGCAGAGAGGTCCAAGATCATGCCTTCCCTGAACCATGACCCGAGCTTTGTATCTCACCGGTGTACCCTCTATGAACTAGCTCACATACTTATTTTCCACAAGAATAAATGATATCACAAAGACTGAATTTTGCAATAATCTCAAACAAAATATTGAATCATAAAGATGAAGCCACAGTCCTCAATGCAGGACACCCTCTTTCTTAGTTATTTTCATAACAGATAAATGAGCACCATAGCTTCTATATATCAAATCAATAGCCTTTTGCAATGTGTCCAGCCCTAGTCATTGCTGAAACTTCAACACAAAAATATTCCTTGTAAGTGGGCTATCACTGTTACTGTGAATGGGGAACTTTTGATGAAAATTGAGCAATGATGCACAGAATGGGAAAACCACTTTCTCAACTTTTCCCTTGCAGATATTGCTTTATATTGCTGCTTATGTGGGGAGGATGAAAGTGGTGTCTCAATATCCAGTCTGGGGTCTGAGATATGAATCTGCCAAGGTTGGTACATAAGAAGTTGATTGGGATATATCAAGTCATAAATTCAAAGTAAAAAATGGGAAATATTTTCTCTCAATAGTAACTCACTATTCCTGTTCCTTATTGCTTCTAGCAGCAGAGTGACAACTATAGCGTCTTTGTATTCAGTCGTGGAGCTGAGGTATGAACCATGGCATGAGCGCTGTGTAAGTAATGAATTGAAAAGATATCATCAAATTTAAAAATGAGAAATTCATATGTTCTCAAAGAGCAAGGTGACAACAGTGGCATCTCCTGGTTCACTCTAGGGTAAGAAACCAACCACTTTAGTCAAAGTAGTAAAAGGAAATTCATTTTTCTCATGTTGTGCCAACTGTCTCTGTTCATGTATGTTGTTAGCAGCAAGCCAGTGTCAGCAATGTAGGTAGATTCAGCATGGGTGCCATGATTGAAAAGGTTTCCAGCAATGGGGCAAACATGTCATGATAGTGATGCATGGACATGCATATCAAGTCAGTGTAGAAGTTTGGTGCAAAGAGACCTGCAGTAGGTACCGTACAAGGTATAAAAATAATAATGTACCAAAAATCCACGATCTTGTGTGATTCACTTTTTACGGGACAAGGTAGATTTTACGGTGTGGCAGACAGACGCGCCTTCTTATTTTGTTAGCCAAATTTTGGTAGAAAATATTACCCTCAGCGCTACTTGAGTAGCAGCACGCTTATACATTTACGATCAAAAACACATTACGTATTGAAAAAATCGACGAGCGCTACATCACGAACTAGTACTCGGAAATAAAAATATTACCTTGGTAGTATTTTGAAATTAATATGAACATATACAAATACAGTTCCACACCACGTTCCACAGACTTATACCTACTATGGCTCGAAATCGTTCATAGTTATTACACACAAAAAATAGTTAAGAGAAGGTCTAACTCGTGCGTACTAAATGTAGAGGCATCAACATTTTTCACTAAGACGATTTCATCTTTAGGACAAGGTAATGAAAAAATCATTACTATAGTAGACAGCTAGTGCTAAAAATTGCTAAGTACTGGCACATAAATTCTTCAACAAAATAGATGAAGGTCCATTTTGTACCTTCACTTCAATAATTGTGATGTATAGCATTTGACAAAGAGTACAACAAGCAATTCAACAACCAAGCAGTCTAAAGCCAAGTCACGACACCATGCAGTAAAGAAAGTCATCCGACCACTCTGTCTACTTAATTTATTGCTGCAGGTGAAAGCAAGCAGCACAGCAACTTGACAACCAAGGGCTTAGTGATCACATACTATTTCTTCAATTTGTACCTTCACTTCAATAATTGTGATGTATAGCATTTGACAAAGAGTACAACAAGCAATTCAACAACCAAGCAGTCTAAAGCCAAGTCACGACACCATGCAGTAAAGAAAGTCATCCGACCACTCGTCTACTTAATTTATTGCTGCAGGTGAAAGCCAAGCAGCACAGCAACTTGACAACCAAGGGCTTAGTGATCACATACTATTTCTTCAATAAAATAGATAAAGGCACAGTTTTGTATGTTCGCTTCAATTATTTTGTATTTGATACTGAATCTGACAATGAATTCAATAATCAAGTAGATCAAACAAGGCACCCCATTCTGTAAAATGAGATGGTAAGAGAGTCGCATACGCTCTTATCTACTTTATTTATTACCGCATGTGAAAGCCCAGCAACATAGCAAATCAACAACCAAGCACACAAAATGAGAGACAAGACACTAGGGAGGGAGACTTGCATTCAAAAAAGTAATAAGAGACCCTGTAAAAATACAGTGCAAAAAATTGGAAGGTTACCCCAGCACCTGCTTTCTATAATGTTGGTATGAAGGACAAAGGTGACATCTACATATTTGGCCTCGGGGTTGGGATTACTGTTGCATAGAGGGGGGATATCTGAATGAAGAAACATCTCAGCGGCTGGAAAACGCTGAAAAATGTGAAAATGGGCAGGTAAAAATATCTCACCTTCCCCTCATGAAAAATGATTTCAGTTGTTGTTGGTATGGGAAGGGCGAAGGCAGCATCTCCAGATGATTTGGGACTTGAGAAACAAATAATGATGTAATTGGCATGTAAAAATCAATTGAAAAATTAAAACCGTGTAATCAAAGTAAAAATGGAAAGCTCATTTTTATCACCTTTTCTGTCGCATTCTTTGGCGATTTTGTTGTTAGGAGTGAAACAGCAGTGGCAGTGGCAAGAGATAAAAATGGCACAGTGCACAACTATTTAATTGAAACAGTAAAGTCAAACACCAAAGTAAAATACGGTGCATTATTTTGCACTTTCTTATAACAGCCCCTCTCCTTTTTGTAGTGTTCAGGGTGGTGTCGACTGGGGTGCCAGATTAGTCTGAGCGTTCAGAGCCTGTGTGCTGTGCGTGTGTGTATTGTGTGTTGTGTGTGTATTGTGTGTTGTGTGTGTATTGTGTGTTGTGTGTTGTGTGGTGTGTGTGTGTGTGTGTGTTTTGTGGTGTGTGTGCAGTGTGAAGTGTAAGTGGTGTGTGTGTGAAGTGTGTGTGTTGTGTGGTGTGGGTGTGTTTGTGTTAGTGTTAGAGTTGTTGGGTATAATACCTTACCCTATGCATGATATTAACGTACGCTCTATGGTATGGTACCTTACAGTACTAGTTTACCCTTTATGTTTGTGGAATTTTGGAGGCACAGACAGTCGGACTCGTGTTATTTTGTTAGCAATTTTTTTGTAGAAATTTCCACGTGAGGTTCCACATTTGTAGAAGAAAAACTACGGGAGTATCATGTCTTTTGCTATAAGTTCTGACCCGAATGACCGCATGTACATGGGAATGACTACGAAAAAAAATAATTCTCATCTTGTGGAATTTTCAGAATAATATACTGATTCCTTGTTGATTTCCAGGCGAATTAATAAAAGCACAAAAAAGTTTCTAGAAACTCATAAGTATAATTGGCAAATTGTTCTTACCTTCTAAGAACGAAACGTGTTCAGGAAAGAAAAGAAACAATAAATTGTGAACACAAAAAACAGATTTGGATAGCAAAGGTTTAGAGGTATCAGTTTAACTGTAGTACTGACGCACCCCCATTTGTAACAAAAATAAAAATATTTCCAACATTTTTCCTTCAACCGAATATAACCTTTTTTCGCAGAGTCCACAAGGTCCCTGAAATCACCTTAAAAATCCACCCTTGAACGAGGATCAAGGTAGGAGTCAATTATGTCTAGAAAACACTAAATAGTTCATTGGCATTACCTTTTAGGACTAGAGGTGATTTTGATGATGTCAGAGTCACACGTGTACTAGGGTAATCAAACTGGGTCTTGGAACACCCACTCTATTCATTTTGGAAAATTCTCGCCAAACGGCCACAGAAAAAGTGGGCCGTCAATGAGGCCATCTTGCAGACAGCATCATAAAAATGTGGCAGTCTGCCAGACTGCCTAAAAATGTGGACATCTCACTGACCTCAACATTTGCGTTGAGCTGAGATCGAAAGGTTATCTACTTGCACAGTGATATGGCCTCGTACTCACTCTCTCTCAAACACCCTCTCTTGCACACAAACACAAAAAGAAGGATAGTCGGAAAAGCAGCGTAGCTATGATGTTTCTTTGGAAGTGGTTCATGGAAAAATATTCGTCAATCAACAATATGTCAAGTGAAGCCATATACAGATCCAAATCAATGTTCCAACAGTATGATTTCAAAACATGGGAAGAGAAGCTTAAGAAGTTGAGGCATTCACACAAAATAATCAAGCAACAATCAACGAATTATGAGAAGGAAAAAGAGGCATAGAAATGGAAGGCATTATCAGTCCACTGGGACACCTACCTGGCATTCAGGGCTACTGGCAGAAGATGTGAGAAGCGGACTTGTATTTTGCTTGAAGCCTGTAAGCTTGCACGAGTTGAGAGAGTGACATAGGCCAAGAACCTACCTTAATTAGTACCCTTATTGGTACCCTTATTAGTACCAATATGGACTAAGTCAAAAACTCCCAAGTGAGGGATCATCCTGACCTCCCAAGTGATGAGAGCATATCTTTGGATCTAAAGCGACAGGAGAACACTCTGTCAGAACACCCTCATGAGAAGTGTATAAACACACCAGAGATGTGTAGAAACCTACACAGAATCACATTGTTTCGTTGGGATTGCATTGACATCCCATCTTCATTTTGTTCATTGTAATCACTAAATGACAAGCTCACAAATTACCATCATCAACAAATCTATATCACCTTTATCTACAAAATTGATACTTAGTATTTTTTATCTCCAAACGGCTTAGGTTACTATCTATTGATGGCCGTTTCCGCAACCTTCTCACGTGAAAGCCACCGAAAAACGTTTTTCCCTCCACTCTGTCACTTGTGCTCTGTTGCGCAAGCAGACCCTGCGTCAGCTACGTAGTACCAGAGTGTGCAAAGCGCAACTACGTCGCGTAAGCCACAAGAACTTGTGCACGTCAGCAGTACCCCTAGGAGCTTTTTTAAAGCCCTATTTATACGTGCACGCCTCGGTGATGCACTTACGAGAATGAGCACCTAAGGCAGTCCCTGATGGACTTAAAAGCCAAGAGTGTGAGAGGGACCCAGGACGGAATAAGCCTCCCGTGCCATACATACCCAAAAGGGATGTGATTCAAGAAGCGTTGGCAGTAGACTCTACCACCAACACCATGAAGCTCACCCTGCCTGGCAAGGTAGAGTTAAGGGTGTCCGTGTGGTCACACAGTACTCCCGAGCAATTCCTGATGCATGTCCAAGCAGCCCTGGATGCCATGAGGCAGAAAGGCCTTGACATTGCATATGATAAGGTCTGCAAGGACTAGAAGGAATGCATCAAGAAGGTAACAAAGGCCGAAGAAGCTTTCAAAAAGTACTCTGGATCGGATGAGAATCCACCCAAAGAAAAAGCATACAAAAAGGCCCTAGAACCCGCCACTAAAGCTGGCGAGGCAGTTAAGCCCGTCATCAATCAAGTGTTTAGTCTGTTCTCCAACCTACTCATGGAGGAAGCGAGGCGCCCCTGGAAGAAGATCGTGAGTGAACAAATGGACTGCTCTCCATGGACTGATATCTATGGGAAAAAACATCCCGAGAAGCATGAGCAGTCTTGGGGATCATTCATGGAATGCATCAACTTCCATCTGTTGACCGTGTTCTGTAATGATGCTGCTGAGACCCAGCGCTTCTACATCAGTAACAGGTTGAAGAAGCCCAACAGGGTTCCGATTCACCAGTTCATCAGCCGCATCCAGCAGCTGAATCGCTATTTGGATCTATTGCCCTGTTTGTACTACTCCAACCGTGCCACCAAGCTCACCACTGCGGTGAAGCCATTTGATGACGTGGACCTAGTGAGTCACATACTATGCATGGTCCCAAGAAATTGGCAAGACCAATACGAACTCAGTGGGGCATCGGTACCGTATTGAGAAGGCCTATCCAATGGACAAGGATTGTGATGGGCCTAAAAATTCTGCAAAGTCCAGTGACTCCTCCAAGCAGAAGATGGTTACATTTAAGGATCGAATCCCACGTAAGTGTACCACAAGTGCGAAGCTCTGCATTTTGTGCAAGAAGCATGGGGGCATGCACACGACCCATAACACACAGGATTGCAGCAAGTATGCAAAGGAAGGTTCCTTCAAAAAGGACTTTGCAGGAAGAAAGCCCCGCGGACCTTCGCGTGGTCCTGAGGCTTCTCATCGCACCAATAGTGCCTATGTGCAGTTGTCTGTGAAGATTGAGAAACTTGAAAAATCTAACAAGAAACTCAAGCGTTCGCAGAAGAAATGCAAGCGCCATCACGAAAGTGACAGCAATGACTCCGACTCGTCCTGAAGGGATGGGTGCGGTAGTACTGGGGAATTAACTAGGAGTTGTAAGAAACTAAAAAGTAATAAACAACCAAGTAATACTTACCCCAGTCCAAGTAAAAGTCCAATAATACGTATTCAATAAATAATTTGAGTTATAATTTAAACTCCGAACTTACACGAGATTAAAAAATCTTAATAAGACCTCGGAATATTCGAATTTAAATAATCGAATTATTAATGATTCCATGTTAATGCAAGATCAAAAAAATCTTGCCGCAAAAAACCAAAGTAATACACAGAATGAGATAACTGCCGAATTGTCGGACCCCGAACTGTCGGGTGCCTTTCTCAATAGTGTGACCACTTCCTCCACAAGTCAAAAAGAAGGAAGGGTCACTGCTGTAGTTGTCAATGCAAGGTATCAGTTAGCAACTGAAAATCAATCTCACCATACAAACAAACACTCTGGGAAAAGTTGCACTAGTAACGAAGTCCTCAAGGTCCTACTTGACAGTGGGTCTGATGGAGACATGATGTTCCATGAAAAAGGAACATCCATGCATTTCCCCTACTTGCCTAGGCAGGTGCCAACCTCTTGACACACATCGAATGGGGACTTCCTAACCAAAGGAAGGAATGAAGTCAATCTCAAATGTTTTGACTACTCAAACAGCAAGGAGTATCTGGTAACACCAGATGTTGTTGAGTATAATAAGAAAAAGATGACTAAGCCAATGTATGACCTCATTCTTGGTTGTAATACCATGAAAGAGTTAGGAATTGTTCTAGATTTTTGAACAAAAGAGATAACAATTGATGGCGTCATTTTGCCAATGAGGGACATCAGTAGTCTGACGAAGTCAAAAATGGAAAAAGCTTGGGCTGTGAATAACAGCTTAGCACACGAACCCAGTAGTATGCAAGAGGCGACCCAGAGAGTAGTTCATATCCTAGACACTAAATAAGAAAAAGCAGACCTCCAATCAGTTGTTAGCACCAACTGTGCTCACCTTAGTCTCCAAGACCAAAATAAGTAACTAGAGTTACTCACAGAATATGAGGAACTTTTTGATGGAACACTAGGTGATTGGAACACAGACCCCATCTCCCTAGAACTCAAGGAAGGCGCTAAGCCATGCCATGGCCGACCATTCCCAGTGCCAAAAATACACAAAGAGACCATAATCAAAGAATTGAATAGGCTCTGCGAACTGGGGGTATTAGAGTAACAAACCGCTAGTGAGGAAGCCGTTTCCATTACCCAAAATCAGTACAGTGTTGCAAGAGTTAGAAGGTTTCACTTTTGCTACAGCCCTTGATTTAAATATGGGTTACTACACCATACGATTGGATCCTGATGCATCCAAAATCTACACCATCATTTTCCATTGGGGAAAGTACTCTTGTCTTAGATTACCAATGGGTATTGCAGGTTCTCCCGACATCTTTCAGGCAAAAATGTCAGAGCTAATGGTTGCCTTAGTCGTGAGAACTTATCTGGATGATTTGCATTGCATCACAAGGGCAAGTCTGGATGCCCACTTAGATCATTTAAGGTTGGTACTTACCAGACTGCGAGATGCGGGCTTGAGAGTCAACGCCCCAAAATTGAAGTTTTGTGTTGTTGAAACAGAATATCTGGGATTTATATTAACCAGAACTGGCATAAAGCCACAGCCAAACAAAGTACAAGTGATACTAGCAATCACACCGCCAAAACAAGTCAAAGACCTCCGTAGGTTCCTGGGCATGGTCCAGTACTATAGAGATCTTTGGGCAAGATGCAGTGAAATGCTTGCCCCACTCACCTCCTTGGTAGGAGAGTGTGGTCATAACAAAGTCACCAAAGCTCCTGGGATGAGGTACATCAAATAGCATTTGATAACGTAAAAGCTGCGATCACTAAAGATGTAGTTTTAGCCTACCCTGATTTTTCAAAGGGATTTGAAATATACACTGATGCCTCGTCTAAACAACTTGGTTCAGTGATTACTCAAGGTAATAGGCCCCTCGTGTTCTTCAGCAGAAAACTGTCTGTGACGCAACAAAAATAAAGTGTGACCGAAATTGAACTACTGGCCATAGTGGGACACTTAAAGAGTTCAAAGGCATACTGTGGGGACAACAAGTAAAGGTCTATACAGACCATAAGAACTTAATCCAAGATGCTCTTGGATTAACCTCTGACCGAGTCTATCGGTGGAGAATATTACTTGAAGAGTATGATCCCAAAATTTTACACATAAAAGGCATCCATAACACTCACATAAAAGGCATCCATAACACTGTTGCAGATGCCATCTGTAGGTTAGACTCCGGTCCAACCCAAGATGACAATGCCAATTGGATGACGTTCACGAAATGCTGGTGTCACTACACTGAGCATGTATCGAGTGCTGACAGCACTTCTGACCACCAAGAAAGTATTAATCTGGTGTTTGCTAATCGCAGCGACAAAGATGTAATTTACCCATTAACAGTGAAGGAAATTGCACAAGCCCAGACAACAGATGCAACTTTGAAGAAGGTTAGTAGACACGACAAGTATTCCACTCAATTGGTGGAGGATACACATTTGTTGTGTAAAGATGGCAGGATGGTCACCTCCAAAGCACTTCAAAATTGAGTAGTTAGCTGGTATCTCCACTACTTGCAGCATCCTGGACACACACGTCATGAAGAGACGTTGCACGCCGTGATGTATTGGAAAGGTATGTGGAGTACTATCCAATCACATGTCAAAAACTGTCGTATATGTCAAGTCAACAAACGACACAATAACAAGTACGGGAAACTCTCTGCTAAGCTTGTCATCACAAACCCTTGGGAGGCATTATGTGTGGACCTTATTGGACCATACACCCTCAAAGATAAGGATGGGACAGAAATTGACTTTATGTGTCTTACTATGATCGATCCAGCTTCTGGTTTGTTTGAAGTAGTAGAACTGCAGGTAACCGTTACTCCCTCGGATAACAAGGGGTGAAAGGGCACTAAGACTTATAACACTCCTAAATTACCGTACTTTGACAAGTCATCTGCAATGATAAGTAATTTAGTGAATAAAACCTGGTTTAGCTGTTATCCACATTGTCAATACATTATTTATGACAATGGAAGCGAATTCAAACTTCACTTCAAAGCCCTTTGTGAATCATATGGGATCAAGTGTAAGCCAACCAGTGTCAAGAACCCACAAGCAAACGCTATACTGGAGTGGGTGCATCAAGTGATTACTACAATGCTCCGCACTACTGAACTAGATATGGACAATACAGTAGTTGCCAGTGACATAGATGTGTTCCTAACCAATGCAGCATGGGTCATTTGCTCAACTTACCATGCAGTACTAGAAGCCTCCCCAGGTGCACCAAATTTTGGCACGGACATGCTCTTCGACGTTCCCTCCCTTGCCGACTGGAATAAAATAGGAGAACATAGGCAGCACCAAACTGACCTCAACACGATGCGGGAAAATTGCTCACGCCATGATTGGGATTATATTGGTGATCAAGTACTTCTTAGGAAAGACGGTATACTCCACAAGTCAGAGAGTCGGTATGAAAGTGATCCTTTGACTATCACAACAATTCATACAAATGGGACTATCAGGGTTCAATGCAGAACAAAATCTGAACGATTGAATATCAGAAGAGTCACACCTTTTTTAACCAGCAGACTTAACCACTATTACGCATGTTAATTTTTTATGTGTCATCTCCCTCTTCTATATAAACACTTACGCTTTAGCACACAATCACAGACTTTTAAGTTTGTCCATAAAAAGACATGGATTAATTTCATCCTCTACAGGTTTTTTTCCCTCTTTTTTTCACACTGATCCTCAGTTCGTGGGGGCGAGTGACATAGGCCAAGAACCTACCGTAATTAGTACCCTTGTTGGTACCCTTATTAGTACCAATATGGACTAATTCAAAAACTCCCAAGTGAGGGATCATCCTGACCTCCCAAGTGATGAGAGGTCCTGACAAGGATAAAGATCCATATCTTTGGATCTAAAGCGACAAGAGGACACTCTGTCAGAACACCCTCTTGAGAAGGGTATAAACATACCAGAGATGTGTAGAAACCTACACAGAATCACATTCTTTCGTTGGGATTGCATTGACATCCCATCTTCATTTTGTTCATTGTAATCACTAAATGACAAGCTCATAAATTACCATCATCAACAAATCTATATCACCTTTATCTACAAAATTGGTATTTAGTATTTTTTATCTCCAAACGGCTTAGGTTAGAGAGGAGTACAAAGCCTTCCCAGCAGAGGTCTTTGGAAAACGTATTGATAAGGAGAAGAGAGCCCAAAGGGAGGTTGGGTACTGGGTTTTCCAATGCAATAAAGATGGTAGAGAAAAAAGAAAGAAAAGAAGAAGAATGGAAGAATGAGTTGGAGACACACAACTTCCTGAGGATATGGCGAGAGTGTAAAATAGGGATTGTGATGATGAGCTGTTTGGGCTGACCAAGAAGCAGCCAATCAATGTATTCAGTTGAGTTCATTTGAACTGAGTATCATTATAAATAGAGATAATCAAATCAATTGACACCTTTGCCAGGATGTACTTAAAATTACTCTTAATATCTCTAACTGGATATCATGGTGATATCTTGTTCTTATGTTGTTGTCAAACAAGTATAATATGTTGATTGAACTATTTTGTGGTCACATTCCATTTTTACCAATTATTGTTAAGGAGTAAGATTCATTAAAACTACCACTGCTACTTCTCTGTTGCTGGTTTGCCAACAGGGCTGTACAACACAGAACTCAAACATCATTCAAACAAGAAGCTTCTTTTCAATTCAGAACCTCCTTAAGGCCCAAACAACTTATCTGCAAAATCGATTTCCATATTCCTAATCAGTGAGAGCTAAAATTTTTTGTCCTTTCAACTTGTTACATACGAGCTTTCCCACACCAACTCCACTCCTGTTCCTCCTATGATTGCTTGCAATGGAATCAGTGTCACCACCCCCATCCAAAATGACTGACGCCCAAGTACACTTCACTCCAGTAGTATTAAAGTCTATGTTCCTTGGGATATTTTGGATTGCCTGCAAAGTGTCTGCTTTCAAATCATCCATATAACCATCGACAAGATCAATAGTTGATCCATTTGTATTAGTTGATTCAGCACTGTACACACTCTCCCCATCATCAAACTTGGCAGAATAGAAAGTACGGGCAGAGGCCGGTGAAAAGGATTCATGACAGCTGCTGGAGCGGTGGTTGATGCTACTTTTATGCTCTTCTTTGTGTTTCTTCTGCTCGTTCAGCTTTTTCAGTAACACTTTTCAGTGGATCTCATTTGCATACATAGGCAGTAGTGTATTATAGTGACAACAGGAAAACCTTGCAATATAAATTGCGTTTTGGTTGGCTTTTTGAGTGCTGCCAATAAATTCAATTGTCCATTTTCTACCTGACTCAACCATGACAATATCACACTTAAATACCTGGGAGGCTACAAAAAGTCCAGCATCATCAAACCATGCCCCATCCTGTCCCATTCTGGCCAAATACTCAGTGAGTTGAGCTTCTGTCACATTCAAGATTTCTCTCACAACAAAACTATTTCACTGAGATATTTGACAACCTCAATACAAAGATCATGGTGATGCCCTTCAGCCACTCCAGCAGTGACAACTCGAGACCTGGGACAACAGTTCCCATCCCCCTTGATAGGAATTACCTTCATCTTCATAGTATTCTCAATGTACTCATGATTTTGCTTGATCTTTGGCATCCACATTCACATTCTCTTGTCCAACATCTTAATCGAAAAAGTTGGAACTAGTAGGCCTGCTTTTCTGGACCTTTCTGTTCCAGTTGACTTTGATTGATGTGGTGAGAAAATAAAATATGATGATAATTTGTTTAGACTAAGAGGATTTTTCTGTGTCTGTGAGCAATGATTGAAAGGCAGAATGACACAGAGCTGGCAGCTGCTGTGCCCCTGCTTCTCATTGTGATATTGTCATCATAAGCATATTTCAACTCATCAAACCCATCAAAGGGGCAATAGATACTCCAGTGTCCACAACCACTACCACCTTGCCTTACATGGCCCCAACCTAATTCTACCTCTTCAACATCCTGCATGTTCACCTTAGAGAGCTCGTTTGCCATGGCATCAACAGAATCATTGTATTCCATCTCAAAACTTGCTTGGCGTTGAACTGTTGTATCTCACAATCAATCATCAGAATCCAAAATAGCACAATCGTGAGGACATCGTAGGCCATGCCAGTGAATGGCTCCACGTGTTGTTTTTTCTTCATGACAAGATGTGTCTTGATGTGTCGAGGGTCTTCATAAATGGCTTGTTGGAACTCATTGTTTGTGCACTTGATGGAGAAAGATTCTTTTTACAGTGAAGCCATACTCATTCATGTTGAAGGCAATTGATTCTAAGTTTTGGGTCATCACAAATGAGTGGGCTTGCTTCTCTTGTTTGTTTGCACTATACTGCCACTATTGTAGGAAACATATCTTTCAGGTGCTGGCTCTTGTCCACTACAAGGGTGAAAAACCCTTTGCCACTTGGCACAAAGCTGGTGTAGTTGAGAGCTGGGATGAAACAAGAAGGATCACTCTCAGCAAGACAGGCAACTGCACTAAAAACCGCCAATTTTGGTGATAAATGTTGGCGAATTTTCCAGAGGTGGTCGACAATGGTTGATAGTGGTCGATAATGGTCGATAATGGTTGATAGTGGTTGATAGTGGTCGATAGTATTGTCCAAAAATTGGTCGATAGTCAACCAATAGTGGTCGATATGTTAGGCCAAAAGTTAGATAACTTGCGATTGCTAAGAATTGCAAAAAATTGGCGATCATAATTGCAAATCCTGGGTGGTGAAAACTTTGACAAGTAGTCGCACTTTGCGATTTTGCAATTCCTTGGGAACAATGGTTTAGCCCGGGATTTCTGCGAAGGCCACTAGCTTGGCATCAATTCGAATTACGGTGTGATGGATTGGCATCAAAATCCACGATCAGAATAGTTCGAGAAGGGGGCTTCCGATCTACATCGCCCTAAACGCATGGTAAGTAGAATTCCTTAGGAATTGTAACAAGTGCCTGACTAGGTTAGGGTTAGGTTAGGGTTAGGGAATTTCAATTTCCGAGGAGGAATAAGTACACCGCGTCATTATTGACAGTTGAATGTGTTTTGACACCAGTATCATCTAAAAAATGATGCCTACATGACCTTTTTCACACTATTCACATATAATACGGTTGTTACCCAAGAATTGTTCTAAGTATTCCTGGCAAGATTGCAACTACTTGTCAAAGTTTTCATCACCCAGGAACTGAAATCGCCGAAAAAAATTTATTGCAATACCTTAGCAATTGCAAGTTACCTAACTTTTGGACTAACAGATATCGACTAATATTGGTTGACAGTCGACCAAAATTGGTCGATATCGACCACTATAGGTGGGCTGTCGACCATTTATTTTTGGTCGACTGTCTGCCGTTTTTTTTGTCGATAACCACTTGGTCGATTAAGTGGTCCATAGTGGCCGATAGTGGTTTCCAACCTCGGCATCCTCCACCTCAACAACCCACCGCCCTCACACTCGACATGATTCGCAGCATAACTTCCACCCTCCATCAATGGACCGGCACCGGCCTACGCGCCACCCTCATGGATGCTCCACCGCACGAAAACAAAAAAACGGAACGATCCGACCGGTCTTTTCTGCCGGCGGCGACGTCAAGGCCGTCTACCTCGCGGGGAAGAAAACATCCGACGACTCCTCTCTCACATCCTCCTTCTTTCGCGAGGAATATCATCTACTCATAGGATTGCCACACATTCCATACCCCAAGTTTCCTTGTGGGACGGTGTCGTTATGGGAGGTGGCGTCGGACTTTCCATCCATGGGAAATATCGCGTGGCTGCGGATGCTGGAACGTATGATTGGATTGTTTCCCAATGTGGGTGGGAGTTGGTGGATCCCTCGTTTGAAGGCATTGTACAAGGAGTCACGGGATGCGGCTGCTGCTGCTGTGGTGGGAGGTGTGGGGAATTATTAGGCCTTGACAGGTGACGCTGGACGATTTGATGTATGCTGGAATCGCTACTCATTATGTCAAATCGGAACGATTGGGAGAATTAAAGAAGGCATTGATTGAATCGACGAGGGAGACGATGTAGGAGATTGTGTGGCAGGTGTATTGATGTCGTTTCATGATCTATCGATCGATATCAATGGTGCCTTTTTTTCGAGGAATCGAGAGGAGATCGATCATGCCTTTCATGGGAAAGAGAGCGTAGAAGATATCGTTTGTGCGCTTGAGAATATTGAATTGCAATTTGCCACATCAACGTTGGCCAAATATCACCGATGAGTCTAAAGGTGACGTTGGAGGGACTCAAACGTGGATCGCGCCATAGTACTATTGGGGAGTGCCTGGCGGTCGAGTACCGAATAGTTCAAGCATGCATGAAGGAGGGGAGCGATTTTTACGAGGGAATTCATGCCGCATTGGTCGAAAGGATGGGGAACCGAAGTGGTCACTGTCTTCATTGGAAGATGTCTCCATGGAGATGGTGGAGAGTTATTTTCAGAACCTGGGTGAGGATGAGTTGTGCTTCATTGAAGGTGAAACTTTAACGCTGTGATAATGTTTCTGAGTGTCCCAGACAACTTGTAAATAATCTAATAGAGTCGATATAAGACGAGGTGTAAATAAGTCAAGATGTTAAATTATTGAACTTGTCAATCAAGATGATTTTTTGTATATCTATTTGAAATTTGTTGTTGAGCAACACGCTTTCTTAAGTAATATCTTCACCACACGTGCACAATCACACCCCTGCTGAATCAAATGGCACCTGCAGACTTAAGCATCGCATCAAGCTGATTCAAATTATTCAATCTATTTGTGCCCCCCAAAGAACCATCATTACATCCCCCAAAAGAAACAAACAGCAGGAACTGAAGTCCTCCGGAGCATCTCTCCCATCTCTGTGATGTCACTTTCCCGCCCTGCTCCTTATCCAACTCCACAACCGTATACTTGGCTCCGTTCTCAACCAGAATGGCCTTGGCCTTGATGTAATACGGACACGTGGTAAAACTAAACATAACGAATCTTGTGCAGCATAAATCAAAGGAAGGGTATGATTGGCAGCTCCCTCCTTGACCATGATGTCCATAAAGACTTTAAGATCCCTCGCGTATGCATGAATGCACGGGGCAGACAGCCATGCCTTCTTCTCATTCCCCACAACACCAGCCAAAACATTAGGATACTTCAAATACTCCTGAATAGCACGTGCACCGTACTTGAACAATTTGGGTCTATAGCACTTCGGTGCCACAAGCTTCCAATCCAACACGCCCTGTCCTGACATGGCAGTCAAAGGTACAATAAGTTATTTGTTGATAGCAGTCAATAGTGGTCGAGTTATGGTTGACAGACAACAACGAAAATTGGTCAACAGTCAAGCAAAATTGGTTAATATCGACCACTATTGCTATTGGTTGACTGTCAACCATTTTTGGTCAACTGTTGACCATGTTTTTGGTCGACAGCCTCATCTGTCAATAAATAATGTCAATAGTAGTTGATAGTGGTAGAAAGTATTCTATAGTATTCAACCAATTTGTCGCCAGTTGGCGATTTTTGCGAAGTTGCCTGTCTTGCATTTGGATTTCATATTTCTGTTCTAAAGTATTTCTGTTCTAGAACAGAATCACACGCGATTGTTTTTTGCACTACAGATGACAGGCATCTTGTGTCTGGTAAGGATGTAAGGGTATGTTTATTTAGAAGCCTGAGGTTAGGGGTAGTTTTAAGGTTAGGCCCAAGAAGGTGCATCAGCACTGGAGCGGGGCGAGCTGGCCTAGGCCAGAAAGTAACAGTGTTATTGATTCATTTCTATAGAACACTTTGATTGTTCTAGAACCAAAGCATTCTAGAACAGGAGAAGTTGGTAATCCCTAGGAACTCATATTTCTGTTCTAAAATATATCTGTTCTAGAACAGAATCAAACACTATTGTTTTTTGCACTACAGATGACGGGCATTTCATTTTGGTAAAGATGTAAGTGTATGTTTACTTAGCACCCAAAGGTTAAGGGCGTTTTATGGTTAGGCCCGAGAGGGGGCGTCAGCACTGGAGTGGGGAGCCTGCCGAGGCCGGAAAGTAACAGTGTTATTGATTCATTTCTATAGAAGAAATTGTTGATTGTTCTAGAACCAAAAAATTATAGAACATGAAAATTGGTAATTCCTAGGAACTCATATTTCTGTTCTAAAATATTTCTGTTCTAGAACAGAATCACACACTATTGCTTTTTGCACTACAGATGGCGGGCATTTTGTGTCTAGTAAAGATGTAAGGGTATGTGCATTTAGCAGCCTGAGGTTAGGGGTAGTTTTAAGGTTAGGCCCGAGAAGGTGAGTCAGCACGGGAGCTGGGAGCCGGTCTAGGCCAGAAAGTAACAGCACTGCTACCAAAAATATAGTTGTGGTTATAGTTCTGAGAGCTCAACTATTACTCTACTTACAGGTGCCTGTAGTTAACTTATAGGATAGAAATTACAACTATAGGTCTCTCAACTACAACTACAACTATAAGCTGAGAACTCGCTCTCTCCAACGAATGGAATATTTATTGATTCCCAAGTATATACACAAGCATTTTCAGTAATAGAAGAAACACTCACAGCACTTTTAATTTAATAAATGTTTTTGGGCTTATTAAATGCATGTCTGACCAAAAAACGAGAGAATCTAGGTGACTATAAAGTAACATAGAGTCTTGTTTTGCTTCCATTAACACATGTGGGGCCACCCCAAGCAAAGTCGATTTCCCCAAGCTTAACTGGATACTAATTTTCCCCAACCCTTGCCAAATAAAATGGATTGCATCAATTGGGCAATGGCAACGGTCTAACCATTGAAAAGGGAACATCCCAAACAATGTTGTTTGCCTGGCAACCTTGCTTTGGTTCTGAATTGATGAGCAGTTTGGCAAGGTCAGATAAGAAACAGCGTCTGGTCACCAGGTAAGTAACGGAAAGCCTCAGTGTGCATTATCCTCTCCCCGTCGGGTCCGGCTTTGAAGCCATCTTTCATATTACCTTGACTACCCTCCCTTTTGCCTCTTGCATTATTCATCCCCCCCTTGTGGTTCTCCTGCTCATTTCCTTGCCATAGCAAATCACGGCGGCAGGTAAGCATGAGAATGATGCAGCAATGTGCGTAATCCTCTGCCAGTCCCGTTTGGGAGTTTAGGATGTTTCCCTGATATCTTGACTACGCTTCTTTTTGCCTCTTTAATTCTGATTAGATGAGCACTTTTGCAAGGTCAGATAATAATCAGCGGCCGGGTGCCAGGTAAGTAACTCAAGGCCTCGATGTGCAAAATCCTCTTCCTGTCGGTTCCGGCTTTGGGGCTGTTTTTCGAAATACCTTGAAAACGCCCCCTTTTGCCTTGTGAATCACTCATTTCCCCCCGGCAATTTCTCCTGCTCATTTCCTTGCTGTTCAAAGGGGATAAAAAATCATGGCAACAGGTAAGCATCAGAATGCAGTGATGTGCGTAACCCTCTGCTCGTATCTGTTTCCCTGATATCTTGACTACGCTCCATTTTGCCTCTTTTATCCATCGTTCCCCCAGTGGTTCACCTGTCCATTTTCCTTAGCGGCCCATCACAAGCTAAGCAGCAAAAGTGCAGAATTTTTGCAATACACCCCCCACCACCACCACCCCCTGCTGAGAAAGGGTGTCCTGATAGCTTTTGACTATGCTCGTTTTTCGCATCGAGGGTTAATCATTCCCCCAACCATCCGTTCACTTTTCCACTTGCCTCAACGGCCTGGCGAAATGTGGGTAAGGAGAGGTCCTGACGTGCAATGCTGTTTCTTGTCACTTCACGTACCCTGCCAAGCATCAATAATTAGGCGCAGGCAACCATGACTACAGAGCGTAAAAGGGTATTCGAGCTCATATGGAAAAAAGAATAACATCTAAAAATGCAAAATGATCTCTCCAGAACGTCAGATGAATTATTAGCTTCAGAGATCTCCTCTCCAGAATCACAGAGCAATATTTTCCGTGTCTTGCTCTCAAGTTGCACAAAAAAGGCGGGGGCAACTCTTTGTTTGCATTTCCTGTGAACAAACAAATAGCAGAAGTGTCAAAATGTTAGAGAGTAATGGGTGTAAATGTTCCATCGCAAAGGAACCTTTCAGCGCTTTGGAAACTGTTCAACCCGCTGGTGCCCCAATCATGAATGATCCGGACGAACAATTGGAATTTGATATCGCTAGTGTCCCAATAAGGCATGGTCCGGAAGATCACTTGGAATTAGATGTTAGGGATCACTTGGAAGTATATATTAGATGTGAGAGTCGTGCTAGCAATGATTCAATGATGCTCGTGCAGTTCAATAATGAAGGGTGGGAGGTCGGATGTCATCGTGTGTCTTAGAATCCGAAGAAGATGCTGTCGGCGTGATAGAGATGCCAAATTCATTCAAAGCAGAGGATTTTTTACAGCAGACAACAATTGGCCACCAGCAAGCCAGGACTTTTTTATCAACAAGCACAACAATAGAACTGGATTGAAGGGGATTATTTTTCATGCTATTATTGATCCTACTCGAAAGTCAGGATTCGACAGTCTAAGCAATGCGGAGATGTACTTTCACCTGCTTTCTACAATCATACACTACAACTCAAGCAGAAGTGAATCTATCAATATATGCAGCATGCTAGAACACATATCACTTGACAGCAATGAGCTCCTCCAGTCAAACAATAATGCATATTTTCAATCATTGGAGAATGGTGGGAGTATTTTGCAGAAGACGGGGGACCTATTAGAGGCATGCTCATACATTTTGACAACTAGCCTTTTGGGACATAGCTATTGATGGAATTATAATAGTAAGCTGTAAAAAGAAATATGATTTATGTTACTTTGCCTGCTTCTTGTGTTCATCCATAAGTCGCTTCCAGATTTTCACATACTCACTATTTTCCTTGTCACACACATTGACATTGAGTGCTAACACACTTTCATGGATGACAGGCAGTGTGTCATCCCCCTTTCCTATATTCTTGCTATGCTTTGTCAAACACACAGCCTTCCCAGGCACTATATGGTACCCCAAGTTACATTGGAGCATTTCTAATACTCTTCTACTCCAAGGTACAAAACCAAACCCCTTAGTAATCTTCCCAAGCTTCAGAGTCCCACAACGCACCAGTCAATATTCTCTTTGTTGAAGTGCATCACTTTCATTTCTGGATGAGCACCATTAAAGATTTGTGATACTCAATTTGGCTTTTTTCTGATGACTTGTATGGTGAAATACCATCAAAGGGAATTTCAGTTCCAGATTAATCAACATTGGAATACCCATTTGTGTGACACACGACTCCAGTTCAGTAAATGTTGAGATCTTTGGAAGTGCATTGACATTATATCCACATTGACACATCAACTTCTGAATTTCGACAAAAGGACACCCTTGTGTTTCAGCCTCTAATGTCATCATCTTTTGCTTCAACCCAGTATTTAAGTGGTTGATATAATTGATGTAAGTGAGAAGGTTCACAGTACTTCCAAAAGCACAGTTTGACTTCTCTCTCGTGACTTGAGTTGGGAGCAAGATGGAGGAGGTAACCACTGGTGGAGAGTCATCATTATGAGGAGGATATTTACCTGGTCTGGGTGGGTTTAAATGTAGGCGCCCATCGCGTTGTTTCCTTCCTGAGTCTTTTTCCCATTCTTGCTGTAGGCAGGTCTCCTGGAGCACCACCATTTTTCTTGGCTGTTTTACCAGGTCTATGAGTTTCTGCAGGATTTCTTTGTTCCACCTACTCAATTGGATCCGCAGGTTGATCTGGATTGATTTGATCTGCATGTCTGCCTGGTTCCCCTGGTTGCTCTGGATTGATGTGAGCCAGTTGTTCTGGGTCGATTTGATCCACCTGTCCACCTGGTTCCGCCAGGGTTGATTGGAAGTCGATGTGATCCACCTGCGCCGAAACCTCTTCCTCCTCATTGCCCACCATGGAATGATCACTGGACTCTTCAACATGATCTGATTCTAGATCTGATTCATAAGATTCATTCAAAAACGTTAATGTTTTGCGACAGAGACCAATTTACTTTTCGGGACAGAGGCAAACGGAATTTTGTCCCCCCTACGACCACCATGGCTTCACCACTGGACTCTTTAATGTGATCTGATTCGAGATTGGATTCATCAGGTTCATTCAAAATATGTTTACCTTTCATGACAGATGCAAATGGATTTTCCTGAAAACATGGATGTGTCATTCTTTCGATTGTCTTCATGTAGGGGATGGTATCATACACAAATGCAGTGCTAATGGTATATTGCATGTTGGCAAATCCAAATAAACAATTGTTGTCTGCAAACCCAAATATAGAATTGTTGTCATTTTCCTCTACTTTTGACTTTATACATGCAAGATAGGGATGAAGCAGAGTCAACTGAAAAGATGTTGGCATTTTGTATTTTTCCTCCAATGACTTGAAATGATGCCTGAGTTCTTTTTCACTTTGTCAGTGTCAGGTAGTTTTGTTGATACATTATGCTCCAGTTTCTCAAAAATGCTAAATCGGCCTCTATGTATGACTTCACATCTTCACTGGCTACCCATTGAGTAAGTTTGGCTTTTGTCGGAAAATCTGCAAGTTGATAGAATTTCTCATTCTTCAAGAATTTTGAAACATTCTGTAGTTTCCTATAATCTGATGAAGTAACCTCTGAAGTCATGACAAACACATTGGAGTCCTTGATTGTTTTGTGTCGGCCATCCGTGGTGAAGATATTTTCACAGCCATTGGAACATTCGAATGCATATTGGTGTGCAATTCTAGGTATCCATCTGAATTTGTGAGCATCATCACTTCCTTCATGGGCCACCTGTAGATAGACACTGAGAAGACCCAACTGATGGAAATATCTGAAGTCATTGGTGTCATCTTGAAGAATGTGATTCAAGTGCTTGATGTCTGCCTTTCTCAAGAGAAAATTGATATCATTTGGCATTTGACATGGAAAGCCAGGATCCTTCCAATTCACCTTTGTCACCGACACAGCTTTACTTGCAAGCAGCCCTTCAACATGATCCAGCTCTGACTTCCAATCATCCTCCTTTTCTTCCTTATCTTCTAGATATAAAACTTTCTCCTTATGACTGACTGGAAACAGAGCCGTCAGATCACCTCCATTGATAACTTTCTTCCATTTTTCTTGAAGTACTTGATGGTCGTGTTGTAAGGATCCAGGTGTGTATGAACTATCCTCATTGTCAGATTGACCCTCTTCCGTAGCAAAAAAAACATGTCACAATGCTCTTCCATGTCCTTGTAATCTCAAGACACCTCTCCTCCATGTCATTTTTGATGGCTGACAGAATCAATGAGTCATTGCCAATGATGTTATCAATCATGGAGGAGTCTGGAATACACTCCACAATTGAGTTATCCATCCAAACTTGTCAAAAGGGCCCAAAAGTCTAGCTTCAAATCAAAGTTTAAGGTGGCTTTCGATAAGTGGAAATACAGCAATTTTAAAGATGTTTTCCTTAACCCAATATCAGACATTTGCCTTAGTATGTATCAGAGTAAGAATGTGTTTCCCTTCAGCCTGCTTGCACTCGTACTTTTTTACTGTTGCTTTTTTTGTTACCCATATACAGATATAACCGCAAAACTGAGAGACAAGGGCTTTCAGTGAAACAAGTTGAAGACTGGAATATTACTGTCAAAAGTTTTGCCTGTTTCCCCACTGTTCCACTATTATTTGATGAGGAATCTTGGAAGGCCCTTTGGCTAATAATAAGCAAGACACCGCCTGAGGTTAGACAAGTCATGCAGAAACTGCAAGAAGAACAAAAACTGAAAGAGATGAAGAAGAAGGATGAGGAGAGTAGGAAACGTCAGAAAGAAGAATTCGAAAGGCTTGATGCTCAGAAAGAAAAAGCTCAGCTTGAAGCCAGATAGAGAAGAACAATTATAGAATCTCCCACCATTACCCAGCTGGCCAGACCTTACTCCTGAGAAAGTAATGCCTCCCCGAGAAGGCCATGCCATCATCAACAAGCTCAGCGACTGCAAGTAAAGCTGGTTTCTTTTGTTTTTGTATGGATTAGTGTTTCTCAAATACACATATCTCTCTTCTCATTAGGATCTGTCCTGTACTGCCTTATTGGAACTGCCAGCAATCAAATGGTCATATAGATACAAGCCACCCTACTCCAATATCCGATAGCAAATAACAAACACTTGCCCCATTGATACCAACCTTCAAATGATCTTCTTCCTGTGGATCAGGGGCTTTCTTCCCCATTCTGTTGTGAATAGGAGGATTTGCTCCTCCTGGACACCCTGATTTGCATCAGGAGAGGAGATTTCGATAAAGCCCACCATGATGTCTGTCAGATAGGTGCTTCAATGATCCACAGATAGCTAACAATCTACAAGGAAGGGTCAAAATAATTGGGAACACAGAACATTGGAGTTGTGAAGGAAACTTCGTCAAATGTAGGCCATTTTGCAAATTATTTAAAGCAAATGGCGCAAAGCAGGTGATTTGGGAAGTCTGTTCGAAGATGCAAGAGAGTTGCCCCTTGCATCCCTACTTTGAATATCACTCAAAAAAGCATGGTCATCAAGGATGGTATGGGATACATGTCATGCATGACCCACAGTTGTCAGTCCAAGAGTTAATTAACCACAAGCTTCCAATGAATGTAAGACCATGCCAGAAGGAGAAAGATATTGAAGGAGATGAACCCGAAAAATACATGAGTGAGGCAGATTATGATCATTGTCCACAAAATGGGACCAGACAGGCACATTCTGTTCCTCCATGTCCTTGGGTTATGACAATCCATTGTCACACAAGAGTAACTCTTTTTTCTACCCTTTATGACATTCCCAAACAAGTGGTCCTTCCCCCAGCCATTCGATATACCCTTGCAAGTGTGATTCTGTATAATGGATCTCACTAAAGAGGAATTAGTCTGGATATCAAAAAATTTACATGGGAATCATGTCATCTACGATGGAATGCTGAATCCCCCAAAAAGGACTAAACTGGTCAATTCAAATGATAAAATTTCCCAATTTGCAATGGGATATAACATTTTGGAACTGTGGTATGTCAAGGTGGAGAAATCTGCCATCACTCCGGCAGTCCAGCCTAGGGTCCCTTTGCCATCGGTCCTTTTTAGCTCCCACAACTCTTCCCTCACCATCCACGGTTTCATCCGCTGCCATCATGCCACCCGGGATACCAAACCTTGGAAACACCTGCTACCTCACAACCCTCGTGCAGATAACATTTTGGGTAGTGCCTCTCACCAATGGATTGATCGATGCCAAACTAACTAAGAAAGACAGAAAAAATTTGACGCCATTGATTTCGCCGGGTGTAAAAAGGCCCCTACAAGACTGTTTGAAGGTCTTAAGTGTCTGAAACAACTGCATTCCAGTATGAAAAAAATATTGAAGACAAAAAGACACATTTGTCTACGACAAGGCCGGCTTTGAAAGCTAAAATGGCAAGGCTTTGTAACGTTCTTAATCTGTCTCAAACACAAGCCGAGGCTATCGATGAATGCTGGACGATTTTGTTTGACCATTACTTTGACATTCTCAAAGTTTCCCACCTGTACAAGGTTGAAATTAATACATTTTACCACGAGATTGTTGAACCCAACTCCGAAGCCAAGCCTAGGGAAAGTAAAGGATTCCTTTATTCAAAGATGGTCTATTAACCAATGAAGAAGTTCTAAAGAAATAAGTCATCACATGCATGCCACAGTTTTATCCCCATGCAATCCCCAATTTATTTTTCATGTCAATCATCAGAGGGGATCTCCTGAAAGCTTTGAGAGAGAAATATTTTGATGAGGCCGAGGCTAATGCTGAAGTCATTTCAGACTGGAAACCTGATGAGGTTAATACGGTCAAGGCCAACACATGGGAATGTGTTTTTGTTAATAGTCTTCCCCCAATATTGGTGATAGGGATCTATCGAATAGTTTATCGTCCAATTGATGGCAACTGAACGGAAATCAAACAAAATAACCCACTTAGGAATCAAACTATTTTTTTGCATTATCACATTGCATTTATTGCATCATATTTGTTAGGTTTTTGAAATGAATCAATTGCTATCCTTGGAAGAACAACCTCCCAATGAAGTCCTCAAGTACAGGCTCAGATTCATCTCCATTCATGAAGGTCAAGGAGGAGTTTACCTGGGAGAGGAAAAAGAGGAGGAAGGGAAGGAGGACAAGGAGAAGAAGGGAAATAAAGGTCAAAAAAGGTGAAAAAAGGAACTAAAAAAGAGTTGGCAGCAACAGAAGATGTGGCTCACCAAGAAGGAAACAAGGAGTTGGAAGCGACAGACGTCGTGGCCCCAAAGAGTGCTCACTATTATGGGTACCTCTGTAATTTTGCATGATGCTGTGGAGGAAAATGAGGTGGTAGCAAATGCAAGGGATAAGGTCTACATGTTGCATTATATCCGCTTTGGATCAGTGCAATATGAAAGCTGCCAACAGATGGATACCTTGGTGTTCCCTACTCCAGAGCATAATCCGACTCTTTCAGCTGATGCAACTAGTCAAGAAACAAAGCTTATTGAAAATTCCAAATCTGAGCCCTGCATCCCTGTTGCAGATCCTTCACATGGGGCTTTGAAACCTGCTTGCCCACCAGCTGCCCCACACACTGAAGCTCCCAGTGCTCCCTCCAAATTCCCGCATGAAGTGGTTTCTTGCCCACCAGCTGCCCCACACACAGCAGCACCCAGTGCCCCCTCCCTAGCTCCAAAGCAAGATGAGCAATCTCCCAAGCAGTCAGACATTGGGACATCAACTGCTGCCCCATTACTCCAACAAATCCAAAAGTTGACTGAGAAATGTACCTGACAGGTGTTGAAGAATTGTATTCTTCAATGAACATAGGTTATTTGAGAAGTCACATGGTACTGGATGAAGATTGGCTTGAGCGCAGATTTGCTGCTGCCAAAGCTATCAAGGCTGTGGAAGCTCTGATTGCGGAGGAGAAACCGGAATTACAGAGTTGCCATGATAATGACAAGAGCTACGACTCTGAGGGCAATACTGTTTTCAGTGTCAGTTATATCCAATAAAAGCCAAAGAAAACCAACTTGGATGAGGATGACCGGCGTTGCATTGTACTTTGCATTCAATACCAGGGATGTCTCGAAGAGTTACTGTCCCTTTGCAAAGTTTAACCAAACTTGGCAAGAAAGGTTTTCTTTGGAATCAATCCTTCAGGGTATGGAATGCAATGAAACAGAGTTCACAGCCGATGGGTTGCGAGATCATATTCCAACTCCTGGTGTGGAATGGGGGTCAAGTTGTTTTTACATGACTATACCCCAACCCCAAAACAGCTTCCAAAGAGGTCACATCAAAGCAGACCAACACGAGGAAAAAGAACAGTAAATCAACCCATTCTCAACTGACTCCACCCATTGAATGATTAATTTACTTACACATCATATTGAATCCACTTGACATTTACAGAGAGGGCTCCTCCACCTGCCACGCCACATTATACCATGGTGACCAATGCATATAGAAGGAAGCTTGGAGAATTTACCATGACAATTTCAATCAATCCTCCTAGAGATCCTATCCAATCTAGTGCTGTTTCATCAATGCCTTCATCTCCTGTCAAACCAGCACAGATAGCCCCTTCGTCTAGTCAAATTCCTGAACCAACCCCAGTTCTCATCACTTCTGGTATAGTTGGAGCAGTAGAGTCTGCAGCACAACTCCTCAAACCACATGCAGTTAATGCTGCCACAGCAGTTCCTCCCGCAACAACCCTTAAGCTCCCCCCTCCTCCAACATCAGTTCCAATCCCCCCAAGTACTGCCAGAACACCAGGTTCTGCAGAGGCTGCAAGTGTGTCTTCTCAACTGCCCAATGCTGTCCCCAGTATTTCAGTGGCAACAGATGCTGCTGGGGCTGCAAAGTAGTGTCAACTTCCTGAACCAAATCCAGTCCCCATTGCATCTGGTATAGTTGGAGCAGCAGAGTCAGTAGCACAACTCCCCGAACCACATGCAGTCAATGCTGCCTCAGCATTTCCTCCCGCAACAACTCATAAGCTCCCCCCTCCTCCAACATCAGTTCCTATCCCCTCAAGTATTGCCAGAACACCAGGTTAGATAGAGGCTGCAAGTTTGTCTTCTCAATCAGCTAATCCAGGAGCCTCTGCCATGGCTCCCACCCATAATCCAACAATTTTTTCATATAATACAAGGAAGATACCAGACCAATCAAAAGTGCTCGCTTTGGCAACCGCAAGTGCAACTTCAGAATCCTCCGGCACCCAACCATCTGCTGCTATCCCTCTTGACACAACTGTATCATTGCCAACCACCTCATCAACAACCGGTGGAGCTGCATTCGATGCTGATAATGAGAATCCTGAGCTCCAGAGAGATAAATCAGATTCAGAGGCAGAGAGAGAGAGAGAGAGCAAGGGGACAAACCTTATCCTAGATAACCAAAGTATAGAATTGGGGCGTTCATCAAGAAGGAAGTAGATAACATAGAGTGTACTGGGTTCATACATGGCTATGTGCTGGACAAGGAATCGTTTGTGTACCATGTTCACCTGATTGAAAATGACACTGAAGAATCTATCACCAAAGAGGACATCCTAAATTTTGTTTTTTTCTCATCCGATTCTTGGGTTGTGGAGAAGAACTTGGATGTTTTTGTCAGGGTGGGCAAAACTGATCATCCTACGACCATTGATTCCATAATCAGGTCAACAGAGGAATTAGTTGATAGTAGTTCTGTTAGAATCAAGTGGAGCATCGACAACCAGAAAAGTGTGGTGGATCTATCAACTGTTAAATCAATGCACTCCAGTCATAGGGGAATGCAAAAGCAAAAAAAGAAAGAAAAAGGTTGCCAGTGTAGAAGACATCAACCCGACAAGTCCAACATTCATACTGTCCCAGGGAATTGCTAGTTGGGCTATCTTACCATTGCTGTGACTACATCAATTGCAACTCCAGTTATTCAAAACAGACAACTGCAAAATTGGTAGAAAAAACGCCTAGATCCCCAGAGGACATCGTTACTTTTCGCGACAATTACCGATTGTATCAGCAGGGGAGATCAATTGGTTCAGCTTTACCCTCCCAAGTTACCCTATTATGACAGGAATGGAGTTGTACAGGGAAAAAGACACCATGGACTCTGTCATGAAGATATGTGATGGATTGGAAGCAAAACTCTCTGCCCAATCTTTCTTTTCAAGGTGTTTATCTCTCATGAAACACTCATGCAGGATTGAAGAGTTCCAGCCCAAAAGTGAAAAAGATGAGGACCTGAATAAAACCATGGCTGGCATCCCTCTTGTCCATGGATGATCAAGTTGATCTTGAACTGTCATGTCTGTCCAACATGAGTGTCATGGTTGTTTTTGTTCCCAACATCGGGATCACCCAGTCCTACTTCCTTTCGTTTCACAGCTTTTTGGTTTACAAAAAGACCAGACGGACTACAAGCATGCCATCTTTGCAGTTCATGGTCCTTCCATATTGGACAAGACCCACCTTGTCAATCTTCTATCTGCAGGATATTTGGACTTCATCCAAATTTCATAATGTCATGCATGGCTCCATTTTCAAGCCTGATGTGGATGACAGGATGGACCTTTCTTGTCAACATAGGCAGACACAAACATTCCCGATGATGGATCACCTTACACTTTCCTTCACAATATTTGTGTGTGTGGCCTGTACTATCCAAGGCCGGGTGGTCAACAAATCTCTGAAATCACCTTACTTCAAACCAGTGAAGAAGCTTCTGGCCGAATATATGATAAACCGTTCCTCGTCAGCCATTCTTAACTGGTTGAACATATTTCTCAAGAGGATAAGGTCTAATATTTTCTCCATGGATAACTTGATTCTCAAGATTAGGGATCCTGAAGGGGATGAGTGTTTGGCCTCGACATTGGCTCTATGTTTGATAATGTATTCAAGTTCGGAGCAAAGGATAATAGGTATAAACATCATGAGGAGTGGGCTAGCAGTAATTGCTGCATTGAAACTGTCTGTGCTTTGACCATGGTCATCTACAAGCAACCCGCATCTGGGAAATACAGTTTTTGGTGTCAGTGCTGTAAAAAGAGTGTACATGCTTCTTCTTCTGGTGAATATGAGTCACTCCATGATGCCATGGTTGCAATCCCTTGCATCTCAATCACTCAGCGGCTAGCAAGGAGACACCAACTGTATTCATCAGATCAGAGCTGTTTATGGTGGACCCACCTGAACCAGAAGACTACTCTTTTCAGATGGTCTTCAGGTTGCATGTGAAGCATTTAGAGGGAATGCAGGCTGTTACCTCTATTGTGGAGTGTGTTCCTGATTCCTCCAACTTGGACATTGTCATAAGGGACAACTCTTTACTTCTCTCTGCACTGAAAAATGATTTAGAAGAAAGGAGCATTGGGACGGCCAGATCTTGGAAGAGCATTGTAACTTTTATCTTAGGAACTTCCGATGATGATGATGATGATGATGATGATGAAACCCCTTTGACTGAAGAGAAGGAGACAAAGACCCTATGACAAGATCATAATGTTTTGCAGGAAAAATTCGAAAGGGTAATGGATGGGGAAGACCTGAAGACAGTGTTTCTCATCAGTCATAATATAAAAAATTTTACAGCTACGAGATATAGAAGGCAACAACAAGGATTGGAAGTCTGAGCGTGATCATGCGGAGAGACTTCTCGGGAGCTGAGCAACTCATGTCACAAAGATGGACTGGAAGGATCCATCATTTCTTTGTGTTATGCCTTGTGATATTGGGCAACTTCTTGAAGAGGGAGATTGAGTGCACTTGAACAAAATTCTTCATGATGACCGAAATGAATTCATTTTTTTCATCAGTTGGGTTATCTCTCAGCATACCTGCAAGTGGCACCAGAAGGGAGTGATGATGCTCATAAATATAGGTGGATATCAAAAATTGCAGGTCAATTTGCATTCGAGTGTTTGAATGGGTGTGAAAATATTTTCAATAAGGAGGGCCAAAAGAGGATAATCAAGGACTTCAATATATATGTCATGAGCTCTGAAGTGACTACTTCATTATAAGAAGCTGCAAGATATATCAAAATTCCTGAAGGGGGGAGAATTTTATGATATTGTAGGTGATTGTTCTAGAACAACAAAGCATGTTCAATGGGTTGCAAATCCAATAGTTCAGTGGTTTTTAGAGGAAGATGTGAAGTTTTTTGAGGGACTTGAACATAACATGGCGGTGGCGCTTCCAGACAAAAATAAAAGTAACCTGTGCAAACATTTTGAGTCCCTTAAATGCCAATACGAGGCACCCGACTTTTTCCAGGTAACAGTTCTTCATCCCTACCACTCTTATCTTCGGATACAATGTCATGGGGGTTTCAACAATACCTGTTCATATGGATTTGCCGACATCCAAGTTGCAATGTCAACCTCCTTCCTGTATTGTATTATTCCCTTCATGAAGGCTATGGAGAGAATGACCAACCCCTGTTTTCAGGACAAGTACTTTGCAAAGGTCATGAAAGGCAAACATGTAGAAGGTGCTAGACAGCGCGAAACTCATAGATGGTCGTTGATTAGGTGATAACTAATTTATGGCAAACTATTCTGATTGTATGCGTTTGCCCATATTGTTGCGCTCCTTGGGTGGTTCTTAGATCGGGCCTTTTGGGCTAATGACCTCTGGTACTGATCTAAGTAACCAAGTATCATAATGGGTGTTCACTGGGTTCATACATGTACCTGGTTTGGGTACTGCAGATTTGGCATGTATAGCACACCCTTGCAGTGATACCCATGTGGTGCCGTTTGTCGGTGAAGTTTTGCTGGTTATGCAGCGCCTGCTGATGGGTTTATAGTTGGTAGAGGAGACTTGACATGGTCGATGGGGTATGATGTCCCATGGAGTTTTGTGTGTAGATGCGCCAGTTTGACTGGTCAGTGAGATACAATGCACGGACGGTGCGATGATGCATGGGTGCATGATGTTTTGTGACATAGTCAGCTAGGTTTGTTGCTCCTGCCCGCCATTATGTGCGGAACTGTTTTTGGTTGGTCCTACAGCGTAGCCAATGGAATCTCATGTCCATGGCTTTGGTTCGCTTGGGTTGAATGGTATTGGTGACAACGCCAAGCGCTGTTGAGTTGTCAATCTGAATTGGTGTTGGTGGTTGTGCATGGCCCAGTTCTGTGAGCAGATGCCGAATTGGTATGGCTTCTCGTGCATTGATGTAGAGGGCACCGAGTTCTGCCTCAGCTGCTGAGGACATGACAGATTTAATGATTTGGGCAAGTGTTAGAATTGCACCATTGTTCCAGGGTACCTCGTCGTTTTCGGTGAGGAAGAAATGGCCGCCTGCCCGACTGCGGGCTTTGGTCTCTGAGAGATAGGATGCATCGCTGTGGGCAGCCAAAATCATTGCTTGCGCGGTAGGTAACGACAGCATTTTGGTGTGTCATAGCGTAGTCCAGGAAACGGTGGATGCGTTGCAGTGTGGTTTGTGTAGGATTCGCTTGTTGGGTGGCAAGGGAACTGAGCGCAGTGAGCATGGTACAATCAACTGCTCTGGCGTAGTAGAGAAATACTCCAATGACTTCCTGGATGAAGGTTGTGTCTTGTTTGTTGAGTGGAGTTGATAGGTCGGGGTCTTCTGCATACTGTTGCTTGGCGCCGTAGGTGCGCGGTGTATGGGGGTATGGTTGATGTTGTGGTTTGGTGGGAATGTTATGTCGAAAACGTTGTCCAGCCTTTTGGCAGTATCCTGGCATGGAGAGATGGACTTGTTTTTGCGGGTAGTCCCAGGTGATGGTGAGTCCTAGGTATCGATCTCCTTTCCAATCATGTGAAGTTGTGTAGTGAGTATTTAGTGCTTGGAGGAGGTGTTTGGCATGTTCGATGCCTACATACTTTACTCCAAAATCATCTACGATAGGGCGAATGCAATGGGTCGCCAATCATGTTTCCAAAACCTGGGGTGACGGTGCTTTGTCGATATCCGTTAGCGACTAAACGTGATTCGAGGAGTTGTTGTGCAATGATGCCGGCCTGAGGAAGTCCGTACATACCTTTTTGTACTCGGACGTAGACGTACCCGTCCGGAGTTGCTAGGTTTCGAAGGTTGTAGAGTATGATGAACTCTTCAGGTATGTCGGCTAGTTTAAGTCGCATGAACTCAGGTCGGGCCATGGGTGTGTTAAGGTAGAAGTCTTTGATGTCGATTGTCATGAAGCGTGCCCCTTGGGTTGATATGATGCTGTTGAGGAGGATCTTTGTGGTGAGCATGTCGGCTGTGGGTGTGCCGCAGTCACCTGGAAAATGGATTTTGTTGCCACCTACAGTGAGGCGTACTCGATGTGGGTCTTCTTTTTCTGGACGAAAATTTGCGCATATGCGGCCGTAGGTGACGTCTCTGCGGCGATCTGTAGGGGCGTCATCCTTAGTGATGAACACAATGGTGTTAGTTCCCTGGACTAGGCCAGGGATGCCTTGTGCTAATCGGCCAAGTTCTTTACCGTATGCTTTCTTCCAGGTGGTTGAGTATTTGCGGTCCTTGATGAGGTGTCGGTATTCCATGAGTTCGCCTGTGTTTTCGTTTAGAACGGCATTGAGGAAATCGGTGGGGAACATACGTGATGCTGCACGCTGGGCTGTGACGGTTGGAGCTGGGAGTTGGGAGAAGTGTAGCATTGTTTCTTGCGTGATGGTTTGCATGCGGCTGCGGGTGTTGTATGCTGGTGCTGTGGGGGGTGTCACCCTTGGAGATGCATTGATGTGCCTTTGTGGTGGCGCGGTGCTCACCCTTGGAGTGTAGGCAGCTGGTTCTTTTTGTGTAGAGAGTGGGCGCAATGGAGTGGACTTGCTAGACTGGGGACTTTTGTTGCTGTCTGAGTCTGAAACAATAGGATGTGTCCGCTTGGGTGCTGTAGGTAGTCTTGTGGTGACTGTAGGTGGAACTGCGGACTTGTCTGTGGGTGTGGGTTGGATGATTTTGTGGAGTCGAGTGAGATCGGCCAGTTGTGTTGTATTGAGGTGTGCTGCTGTGGTGTTGGACATTAGGACGTGTGCCAGATTTGCCGTGGTGGCTATGATGGCATCCGCAGGTGTGACTGTGGGATTGGTGATGTACTTGTGCTTGAAGAATACTGTTGTGGAGATGCGTGTTGATTGGGAGGCAGGTGTCCATACAGTCCAGCAGCGGTAGTGTTCGGGTGAGGTTCCTAATACAAACCCTTTAGTGCAGTGTTGTGCGAATGATTTTCGGCGGTGGGGCTTGTCATGGATCAGTGCCTCCATTCTGATAGGAACAAATGGATGAGAGTTGTAGTCATGGTGGCCGTAAAGGTGTGCATAGGATGATATCTTGGGATTGTTGTTTGATTGTTGGAGAAAGTTGAGTTGACGCTCCATTTGTGGGATGAGCTGACACCAGAGGTGGAGGGGGAAGTTGTCTGCAGTGCCGCTGAGCGCAGACACAAAGTGATCTTTCCATGTTTGGATGGCCTTTTCGGCTATGTTTCGTCGATGATCATCGGGTGGTACCAGTTGGTAGGTCATGGCAGAGGTGGTGATGACTTCTCTGTAGGCTGCTGAGATTTCGTTGTCCAGGACCTGGTGCTGTGGTGTAATGTTGCAGGCTTTCATGCGTAGGAGGGCTCGAGAGCGTGCAAGGATGAGTTCGCCCTCCGTTCTGTTCTTGGTGGGTTCTACCCAGATGGAATTGCTGGCGGCGTGGTAGAGGATCATTTGATATCGATAACCTCTGCTGGAAACATGTGGAAACTTTCCAGTTTGGTCGGTGTACAGTGTGTTGTTGGTGTCGTAGGTCTTGATGTAGATGTCATTCTGTTGTGGGTGGGTTGGTGGTGGTGCGATGGGTTGAGCGTGTTGCTTGGTGGAGCGTACACCTTGGCGTTGATTCTTCATGTGTCCTTGTTGAGTTTCCTCTGATTGTGGAAAGTGTTTATTCACATTTTTAATGGTGATGAGTGGCCAGGTACTATAGTTGCCGTGGCGGATGGCTTTGAGCCAGGTGGTTTTTTGTTGGGTACCCTGCTGCTGCGTGGAGGTATCGGATTGTCTGTTCAATGCTTGGTAGTTCATAAACATTGAGGATGGAGTGCTTCTCACGCTCAAGTGATGCGTTTAAGTAGTTTCGAATTTTTGTTGTGGGAGGAATCTTGTAGCGTGTGTTTTTGGCCTGGTGTCCACAGGTAGAGTCGAGAATCAGTGTATCCTTGTTTTCGTTTGTGATGACTGGTCGTAGGGGCACACGCCATAGACCTGTGCATGTGCAGCGGTACCCTGTTAGTACTGCCTGTTCGGTGATGTGAATGGTGTTGGCGTCATAGAAATTGACTTCTGCCTTGTCATACACCGCGGTGTACCCGGCATCCGCAAACTTGCTGCCACTGAGTAGTGTGTGTTCAAGGGAAGGGACAATGTCAACCATGTTGGCTGGAGTTCGTACCTTGTGTAGGAGTTTTGCTACTTTGGTTGCCTTGGCCGTACCGCCTGTGGGTAGGAGGAAAACTTTAGATGAAATGGTGGTGGTTTCATTGAAGGGATCATGGGGTGCTCCTGCAGTAGAGGTTGCTCCTGTGTCGCTGATGGCGGAGGCTATGGATCCATTCAAGATGCCTTGTTTGAGAGCTGTGGTTGACATGGAAGGTGTCTTGGATGTGTGGTGGGTTGTGAAGCGATGATGTGTCTTTTGTGATTGTTGTCGCCGCCATGTTTTGCTATCGGTGTCTCGATGTTGAGTTGGAAGGCGGAAACGGACAGTGGGTCGGTGGTGTGAGGTGTTAGAGAGCGGGGCCCAGTAGTTCTTTGATTCAAACAAAAGTTGGGGCGCACTACTTTTAAGTTTGTTTGCTGACAACAAGGTGTTTAAATAAGAATTACTGCTGGGTCCCACTGTATCCTACTTACGGGCCACATACCATGTTGGCCTTTTGTCTTTGTTCTTGTCAAGGGCGTAGCAGTTGTCATCCTCATGATGGACTGCATCTTTGTTGCAGGAGTTGCAGTGTCGAGGGAATCGAGGGTTTTTACTGGGGCGTGCATTGCGGGTTGAGCGTGGATGTCCTGTGTTGGTGTTGGTTGGTGTAGGTGTAGGTGTAGGAGTCTTGGTGTTGAGGAGAGTCATGAATTTTGTTGTTTGGGTGAGGAGTTCTTCTTGTTGGCGTTCCAGTTTTTGGAGGAGCTGGTTTTGTGCTGTGGTGAGAAAAGCAGCATGGTCGGTGTACTCCATCATGCTGTGTTGGTCTGATGGAGACATGGTGCCTGTTGTGGATACGACGGTGGCTGGTACACCAGAGAAAAAAGGTTCACTGACAATGCTGTGGGCGCGCGCATAGCCGTCGGTGCGTGTGAGACGCTCCACATTAAATTTTTCTTTGCTCTTGTAGAGCGTGACGAAGTGGGTCTTGGCGACCTCCCAGGTTTTTTCTTCGGTGGGTTTAATCTCCCATGCCTGCATCTCCTTGTCATCGAAGATGTCGGAAGTGTACATACTTTCGACGTAGTACTGGATCTTCGTGGCGTCGGCGGCGGGCACTCCGATGTCCCTGCACAACTTTTGTTGCTTGTCGAGGTCTCGTGCGAACTTTGTGATGTGGGACATGAGGTCCCATTGGATGTGGAAGGCTGCGGCGGCTTGCTTGCGTTCCAATGTTGTGACGATGCACCATTCACGACGGAGATGTTCGATGAGAGTTTTCACCGTTTGTGTGCTGTATCCGATGAAATCGTCGTCGAGTTCTTCGATGTACGGTGCGCCGACACCTTCTCGAACGATCGTTTCGACGATGACCGCGTCGACGGCCTCTTGTTTCCAAAACTCTTGGCACTCGAGATTATGGTCTGCGGTGATGCGTGCGCGAAGAGTGATCGTTGTGTTGTTTGCGAGCGCGGTTGGTACAATGGGTGGTGCAACGAGGCGCGTAGTCGTCTGTGTTGCGTCGCTGGTGACAAGGCGATACTCGTCGTCGTTGAGGACAAGTGCTAGATGGCCATGGCGGCCGCCCCAACTCGTAGTCTTCACTGCAGCCGCTATTTTCGCGATTTGTTGTTTGAGAAGGTTTACTGTGGAGTTCGATGGTTGACCGATGATTTTGTCAATTGACATGGGTGCGATGATGGCGCGAACGGCTTCGGGAACAGCAGCTTCGTTGGTGGTTGGAGAGGCCATGGTTTTGGTGATGAACAGGGTGGTGTTCGATTAATTGCAATGCTGCAACGCTGGAGATAAAAAAGAATTAGTTATCACTGCTAGACAGCGCGAAACTCATAGATGGTCGTTAATTAGGTGATAACTAATTTATGGCAAACTATTCTGATTGTATGCGTTTGCCCATATTGTTGCGCTCCTTGGGTGGTTCTTAGATCGGGCCTCTTGGGCTAATGACCTATGGTACTGATCTAAGTAACCAAGTATCATAATGGGTATTCACTGGGTTCATACATGTACCTGGTTTGGGTACTGCAGATTTGGCATGTATAGCAGAAGGGGATCCTGATGACTTTCGTGTTGAGTTAGAATCTGCTGCGGTGTCGGAACATGATGAAGACGAGGGTGGCACAACCAGCGAGAACACTGATATGAACACTACTGACCCTATAGCAACAGGCAACAATACTGACCCAACGGTTCTTCCACAAATTTCAGGTTTTACCAGTTTACATTCATTTGTTACCAAATTGAGTATCCCCATGTTGGTTTCTCTGGAACTGAAATTTTGCACTTACACAACCAGGCATGTGATTGGTATTTTGCCCATCATATCTCCAGAGACCGGCCAGGTCGAATACCACATCATTGATGGAGCTCATCTCGAGATGAAGGCAATGAAGTTCAGCCAAGAGAATATTGATTGGTTTTGTGGAGAGAACATCTCCTTCAAAAAGATCACTTTTGTCCCAGGGAAGAAGAGAGTTTTGGAAATGTTGACTGACAAAGCAGGATACAATGTGGAACCCGGAACTTACTAAAAACACCAAAGACCAGTAATAGAGGGGGCTGGAAAAATAATTTTGACCGTAGCTATGAAAGGATATTTGGACAAAATAATGTAATCAAGAAAGAGAAGAGTGAATATGTGGAAATTTGGAAGCAACTTACAAAAGAGTACCAAAAGGCAAAACCAGCTTACAGAAGACAAAAAACCCTAACATAATATTAAGACCATAACATAATGCAAAACGATAATATTATGCAAAATTACGTAACACAAAATAATCTACAACTACTATGACTGAAACGATTCAACTGGGAGGACAGTTTTGCAAGAGTCACGTATCCCTCATTGATCAACTACCGTAGTGTACATTTCCCCCTACAAACAATGTTTGCCTGTCAAAATGTATGAGCATGCTTTTAATGCCTACCCCCTCTTCTGCACGAAAGTTCCACCATCCAAAAGTTTGAAACACTCTTAAATCATCGTCACGTGAGGAAGTATCTTCTTTAATTGTCATAAATCCCAAGAATGTACACACTTTCCTTGATCTCAATAACGATCTATCAGTTACACCCTAATGTATCCATATCCCTCTCTCAGGCAGTCCACTACTGGTGGGTAAATGACAAAATCATCGTGAAGAAATCCAAACACGTGATAGCGACAGTGTAGTCATGATTGAAGGAATACACCTTAAATGTCATGTCCCCAAAAGTGTCTATTATGCCCTTGTCCGTGACCCCAATATCAAATCTGTAAATACCACGCGAACATCTAGGAAGACGATCGACATCAAGAGTGTGCCAGTACTCTTCCGCTGATACCTTACATTCAAATATTCCTTCTTTCCATGACATTGATGTGTAGGGGACAACAGGCTCATTGCTAAATACCCATGCAAGCAACTTAAGGTATGGCCCCATTTCTCCCGAAAATATCTTAAGGGTTGGACTTCTCTCAATAAAGAGCAGTTGTCTCCATTGTGTGTTGTCCTCATGTCTGCAAGCAGAATCCATGATTTCTAAGCGCCATGGGTGTTTTGCCTACTAACCCCGTAATATTTCTTTGCAATTCTGTGCCATATGGGGTGTGCAATGTCGGGATCCTGGTTGAGTATTTCGTCCCATTGTTTGCAAGTATGTGAAAGCAAATACACCTCCCCCATCAGCGTTACTGCAAACTCCATGATTCTGATTTGAGTGTCCGATTCTACCGTGTTCCACCAAAACGAATGCATGAAGGATTCATCACTGCATGCCATTGCATTGGAATCCATTTTCAGACAAAATGCATCGCTGTTGCTTAATTTGATTCGTTTCCTATGACAGTAAATATGAGGGTAAGCGGATGGTGGCAAAAGGAAGTCAATATTGAAGAACTGTCTGTGGTCAACTCACTGGAACAGCTGCTTTGGCTGATGTCGATTGTTCCCCCCGGTCTCCTTTCTTGACATTGTTGGTTGAAGGTCCTCCTGTGCATCCTGTGTCACATCCTCCCCGGAGCAATGTTCATCCATTGCGGATGTGTTATTCTTTGTCGTTGGGATAGCTTTTAAGGTGGTCACATCCTTATCTTCTGTCACGTGCTCACTGACACTACATTCTTCTTCGCGAACAGGTACAGTTTGTCCAGTGTTGCCTTTAGCAGTTCTGTTTTCTGACATTGTCCAATCACAGTTGATGGATCTAAGGGCCAGTGGATGGGATGTAGAGAATGTGGCAGTCTGGGGAGAATGTGGCAGTATGTATTTTATGGGAATGGGGATGACTCCAATACTTTTTTACCTGTAATTCATAATTCTTTTACAGGGTAAAGCTCTTTGCCAATACAAAGCATTAAAGGTATCTACACATGGTTGTAATGTTTATTATGACAGTTTTACACACACAAAAAACAGAAGAATAAATTACTTCATTAGTAGGACATAACCTTCCTCAGTAGGACATCTTTAAGTGGAAATAGTAACCTAATCTTGCCCCAATCATCTCTCACCCTCAAGCTGCAATAGGACGCCCTAGTTGTCATAACGCATGACAGTGTGTCTTACAGGTTCCCCATCTTCTGCAGAAATGTCCCACAATCCATAATTTTGATACCTAATGAAATCGATGTCAGCAGGAAGAGAAGTATTTTTTTAATTGTCATTGAGCCCAAGCACAGAACACGTTTTCCACAATCTTGAGGATCTCTTCCATGTCTTTATCGATCTATCAGTTCCACCCTAATGTATCCATGCATCTGACCCTCATCCTCAGCTTCTGGTGCGTAAATTACAAAATCATTGTGGTGAAATCCGAACACATGGAACCATCGATGGATGATTCTACATTCATTCTCAAAATTAGCAATGATGTAGTTGTGATCAAAGTAATGCATCAGAAAATCCATCACCGCAAAATTTTCTTCAATGTTTGTGTTGTAGAAATCAATATCAAAACGATCTATACCATGCTAACAACTATGATAATGACTGACCTCAAGATCATACTAGTGCTCATCTGCTGATACCTTACATTGTATAATTCCTTCTTTCCAAAACATCGAGTCATAGGGAACA